>JAVJIF010014459.1:0-93664 GCA_038442645.1 Agave tequilana | reverse complement strand
TGATGATTAACTCATGTAGTTATGTGTACTAATAATCTTGCAATGTTTAAGTTTCAGATATTTAACAAGATATTAGTTGGTGAAAGCTTCCACACATCTTTCACAAGGTGTTCAAGAGCCTAAGCATCAAAGATGACATCTAGCACTCATTGGAGTCAAGCTTGGTGAATCACGGTTTGGACCGAGTCAACTGGAGACGGCGCTCTACAAGAAGACTTAGGTATCCCTAGTTTGGTTTGTGTTTAGATCCAAATTGTAAAGATTAGAATAGTATGATAATGCTCAAGATCACAACACACACGTTTTATGTTTTAATATTGGTTTGTTTTTGGTTTTTCGGTTTTAGGTTTAACCGATCTTGGTTTTCATGAATAGATAGATCAAAACAGTTTACATGGTTTAATGTATATATGATTTGTTCTATATACATGCATGCTTTAATTTCCTAGACAAACTTAGTTTTGACTCCTTTATTCATGTGTTATATGTTTTGGTATTTTTTGACAAAACATATTTTGGAATTAATGACAAAAACTATGATATATATTTGTTTCATGTATATTGGATTTCTATCCATATGCATCATGCTTCAAAGTGTTTAATTATCATGTTTTTATATCTGGAAGTGTTTTGGACAAAACGTATTTTCTATTCAAAATTCAAGTTTTAGAAAATACAGTTTTTGGTTTTTGGTAAAAATGATTAGACACAAAAATAGTTTATATTGATTGATATTTGAGCTAAACTTTTTACCACATTTTATATATCAATGCAAAATGATAAACTATTTTGTGATGATTTTAGAAAAGATAGAAAAGATAAAAGAATTTTTAAAATATTTCTAATTGAATTTTCTGTTCCAGGCTTCAACCAAGTCGACTAGTAACCTGACTAGTCGACTAGGGCTGAGGTCGGTCGACCGGGCCGGTCGACCGACGTGCACAGATCTGTGCACGTTTGGAGACACTGGGACGGTCGACCGGACCGGTCGACCGGACTGAGAGCAGTCTGCTCTCTGTTTGTTTTGGTCGACCGGGCGGTCGACCGGTAGCTGACAACGGTCAAAAATTTACCGTTGGGCGGTCGACCGGGCGGTCGACCGGCAGGGTATTTCTGGCAGTTCTGCTGCCAACGGCTATTTTCTGGATTAGCCTATAAATACCCCATTTGCAAGAGTTTTTCTCCAAGAATTTTTGGGCTAAAAATTTTCATTCTCTCAGGTGTTTTTGCTGCAATAAAAATAGGTTTTTTGATTCAAATTGAACAATCTTTTTGGTGTTTTCATTAGGGTTTGAAAAATCAAAGAAAAGGGTCTTGGGAAAAGCTTTTGAATTGAACTTCTCTATCTTGGTTTCATTTATTTCCCAAAGATTTTCTTTGAGTTGCTGGTTTCAAATCCCTTAGTTTCTCCACACTTGAGCTAAAATCTATATCTTCTCTATAGAATTTTGTGTGGGAAAAAGAGATTGTTTTTGTGGTTGTTGTTTGAAACCACTAAGTTGTAAACCCTATTTAGCTTGGCTTTGTGCCTTTCCCTCATTGTGTTGAGGAAGATTTGCTATTGGTTGTATCCCTCAAGGTTGTGAGGTGATCTTTGTATTGGGTTGTACTTGCCTCAAGGAGGAGGTTGTTGTTGGCTTGGAGTTTGCCTCAAGAGGAGGTTGTGTTTGTAAGGAGAGGAGTTGGGTACTCCTTGTATTGTGATTGCCCCAAATCCTCGATGGAGGTTCCCTTTGTGGGAGTCCTTTGTGGACAAGCTAGTGGATTGGAAATCCTTCGTGTGTCGAAGGCGGGGATGTAGAGCTGGGTGCTCGAACCTCGGAACATATCTTGTTATTTGCGCTTGATCCATTGACTCTCTCTATCTCTCTCTTTACTGTGTGTATTGTGCAAATTGCTATATCTTATACTTGCTTGTGTGTGCATCATTGTTGTAATTGCAATTAGTTTTTAAATTCCGCATTAAGTTCACTAGATTAGCATCGTCACCTATTCACCCCCCTCTAGGTGACTTTTCAATTGGTATCAGAGCTAGCGCTCCTGATATTTAGGTTTAACCACCTAGGAGTGAGATCTTAGTTTGCTAATCTTCATTTGCATTTCATTTGCACACATTTAGCTTGCACTCATGGATAGCCCTCCTATGTTTAATTTTGCTAGACATGATATTTGGATAGCCAAGATGAGTAGTCATTTAAAAAGCCTAGGACATCTTGCTTATCAAGCCTCTACACAAGAATCCTTCCCAAATAGTAGCAAGCATAAAAAGGCCAATGCATTAGCACTTAGGGCACTTAGAGCATCTCTCAATGAAAATCTTCTACATGTTTTTGATTGATATGATTCGGCTTTTGCAGTTTGGAGCATGTTGTCATCTCCCGAGCTTCCAAAGATTATCAACAAGATAAGGAGATTTAGGAGAGACATATCCGAAGAACTTGCTTTATGGTCCATGGGAATGACTCCCACGAGGTACAATCGGATTCTCAAATAGATGATAGCTCTAGTTCCTATTGTCATGGATGTTTTGAAGTTCAAACTTTAAATATGGAACTTGTTCAAAAGCTTGAAAATTTGTTAGAAAAACATGATTTGTTGAAAGATGATAATCTTATTTTGAAAAATGAATTAAAAGATTTATGCTCTAATTTTGAATTGATGTTGCAAGAGAAGGAAGAGATTGCAAGTGAATGTGACTCACTTAAATCTCAACTCGAACTTGCTTTAAAGGAAAATGAATTTTGAAAAACAAAAATGATTGTGATGATGTTGTAAAGCACAATGAGATCTTATCTTCAAAATTGGATTTTACTTTTAAAGAAAATCTCACTTTGAAAAATGATATTGATGCAATTACAAAAGAATTGGATTTGATTTTGATTAAAAATAAATCCTTGCAAAAAGAGATTGATGTTTGCCATGCTAGTGTAGCTTCTTGTTCTAGCACACCTATTGCATGTTCCACTTTATCTTCTAGCATTGAAAAGGATATAATTGTCTTGAAGAAAAGTGTTGATAGTTTGGGCTCCACTTTGAGCCATTGTGTCATGAATCACTCACGTTTGGAAACCTTGGTTCGCAAGAAACAAGTTCAAACCTTGCATGCACACCCATCTAGGCATACACATGTTTTCATGATCACCATCATCATATGTATGCTCACGTGTACACATGTACACATTGTGGTCGTAAAGGCCACCTTACTAGATTTTGTTATGATCGTATTTATAATGAAAATTTAGCAACTAATTATGTTTGGGTGAGAAAAGATATTAACCCCCGTGGACCCACAAGAAATGGGTACCAAAAAACCACCGCTTTAACTTTTGATGTAGGTGGGAGCTCTCGCATCACTTGAGGGCATTGGTGCCTTGAGGTGGATGCATTCTAAGCTTAAAAGAGAACCATTTGGATGCTTCACTCTCAAGGAGAATTGGTGGGAGGACCACCGGGTTTTGGAGACTTGGAAAGTTGCCTCTTCGGTTTTGGTAACAATCCCTTACTCCATTTAGTGTTTACATGCTTTCTTGTTCATCTTTTATAGCATGTTGTGTTTTGTTGTTCATTATGCTTTGTGCCATGTTCATTAGATTAAGGTTGTACATGTTTAACCACTTGAGCACCCATGCTTCATATGGATCTATATTTAGTGTCTCACCTTATTTAGACTAAATGTATGCTCTAGATCTAATGCACATGCATTTGCATAATGATCATATGATGTTCTATAACTTTTGTTTTAATGACTCATGTTTTGACTAGTATGTTTATTGCTATACATGTATTGCAATTTGAAATCACCATTGTTTAGATGAACCCATATTTTGTGTTTTCACAATTGTTTTGATATTATGTATATCTTGATTCTTATAGCACGTGGATTTACATAATGATCATTTTTAGAATATTGTTGATTTATGACTCGTTTTATGATTTGATTACTTGTTTAGATGTTAGTTTTCATTAAGACTAGAATTTATACTTGCACATGTAGTGGACACAAATAAATCTTTATATATGTTTGTGCTTGGATGCTTATTTGTACCCATTAAATGTGTTAGTATAGCCTAGTTTTGATGATTCATGCATTCAAACATGTATTCTTATTTTTGATGTGTTTTCTATGATTAAGTGTTTTCACTTCATGTATATGTTTATTTTGCAAACCTTAAGATATACATGTATGCCCCTTGAGTCATTTGCTTTTCATGCAAATCTATATTTGGACTCAATTGTGTTTAGGGATATGTATGTATACTTTTGTTTTGTCAAAACATACATATGCCTAGGAGTTTAATTTGTTATGATGATTTTCGTGTCATTGAGGAAATTTCCTTTAGTAATGAAGATTTAGTTTTTCATGTGTTCATATTTTAAAGGAATTTCAATCGAGCTTGATTGTCCATTTTCATGATGATATGTTTCACACAACACTTGTACACTCACCCTATTTAATGTTTTCTCGTGATTTAGTTTTCATGAGTACAATTTGTGCTATATGGATTTTGAGTGTTTTAATGTCATGTGATTTACATGTTTTTCATGAAAAACATTTTTGTTATTCCTCACTTGAAGGATTACGTGCTAGTTTTCAAATTCTCATATAACTAGTTCGTATTCCTCAATTTGGTAGAGTTTTTCAAACAAACTATAATTCCATATTATTTTTGAAAACCCCTACCATTTATGGGCGGTTGGATGGGAGATCATGCTCATGTATGCTTAATAGTGTAAATCTTTTAAACTTGATCATGAAATGGGTGGTAGTTGATATGAGTCATACACTTGATCTTATTGTTGTTTCATTGGTATCATTGAATTCTTTCAATTGGTATCAATCTTGACATCCTTTTGTATACTCATATATGTTTTGTTTTATATATGTATGCTCACACTTCATATAGTATCAATTTCAATTGGTATCTATTTCTTACATACATATATAGATGATTTATTTGTGCTTATTATATCCCTATATCTTGAAGCACAAATTTTGGTTATGTTAAGCTTGAGTTTTTCTATTGGTATCCATATACAAGCTTTATCATAATTTTAAGATTGCTAAGCTTGAATTTTTAATGAATATCATGTTTCAATTAATTTAATTTTCAATTGGTATCTTATTTCAAGCCTATGCATATTTTCTTTTGGTATTTCATAAAGGGGGAGAAAACTCGTATTTTATATTTCAATTGGTATTGGTTTACCATTGTTTTTGTTTCCACTCCCTAACTTTATGATATTAAAGTAATTGGTATCATATGCTAATAATGAAAAATATCTTCTTTTGGTATCAAGATGCTATTTGTTTCCTTAAATTTGGTATCAATTTTTTATTATCTATTGGTATCAAGTTTACATTACATGTTTTCATTTTGATATAAAATGTTATTTTGTTTCAATGCCTTGTTTTATTTCAAATAGGATTTGGTATTTCTCAAAGTTTGTTATTTTCAATTGATATCATATTGACTTTGGTTTTACCCTTGGAATAATTTATTGCTTCTTTGTTTTGAAGATTTAGGGGGAGAAGTATTTGTTTTCATTATGTTTGTTTTTTACCCCTTTGTTGATGATTGACAAAAAGGGGGAGAAGAATTTGTGTTATATGTTTTGGTGATTTATGCATATGTTTTAGTTGGTTTTCATTAGTAATAATATGTTGGTTTCAATATTTTTGTTTTATTGGTATCAAGAGCATGTTTCATTGTTTATGTTTATTTTAATTGGTATCCAGAACATGTTTATATGTGTTTAAGAACATTCATTGCACATCTTATATGTTTTATTGTTATGCATGAGTTAAGGGGGAGCTTCTTTGAAGCTTTACTTTAATCCATGCATATATAACTCCATGAGTTTTGTCATCATCAAAAAGGGGGAGATTGTTGGCCCAAAGGCCTTCCACTCTAGTTTTGATGATGATTAACTCATGTAGTTATGTGTACTAATAATCTTGCAATGTTTAAGTTTCAGATATTTAACAAGATATTAATTGGTGAAAGCTTCCACACATCTTTCACAAGGTGATTCAAGAGCCTAAGCATCAAAGATGACATCTAGCACTCATTGGAGTCAAGCTTGGTGAATCACGGTTTGGACCGAGTCAACTTGGAGACGGCGCTCTACAAGAAGACTTAGGTATCCCTAGTTTGGTTTGTGTTTAGATCCAAATTGTAAAGATTAGAATAGTATGATAATGCTCAAGTTCACAATACACACGTTTCATGTTTTGAATATTGGTTTTTAGTTTTTCAGTTTTAGGTTTAACCGATCTTGGTTTTCATGAATAGATAGATCAAAATAAGTTTACATGGTTTAATGTATATATGATTTGTTCTATATACATGCATGCTTTAATTTCCTAGACAAACTTAGTTTTGACTCCTTTATTCATGTGTTATATGTTTTGGTATTTTTGACAAAAACATTTTGGAATTAATGACAAAAACTATGATATATATTTGTTTCATGTATATTGGATTTCTATCCATATGCATCATGCTTCAAAGTGTTTAATTATCATGTTTTTGTATCTGGAAGTGTTTTGGACAAAACGTATTTTCTATTCAAAATTCAAGTTTTAGAAAATACAGTTTTTGGTTTTTGTAAAAATGATTAGACATAAAAATAGTTTATATTGATTGATATTTGAGCTAAACTTTTTACCACATGTTTATATATCAATGCAAAATGATAAAACTATTTTTGGTGATTTTTAGAAAAGATAAAAGAATTTTTAAACATATTTCTAATTGAATTTTCTGTTTCAGGCTTCAACCAAGTCGACTAGTAACCTGACTAGTCGACTAGGGCTGAGGTCGGTCGAACGGGCCGGTCGACCGACGTGCACAGATCTATGCACGTTTGGAGACACTGGGACGGTCGACCGGACCGGTCGACCGGACTGAGAGCAGTCTGCTCTCTGTTTGTTTCGGTCGACCGGGCGGTCGACCGGTAGCTGACAACGGTCAAAAATTGACCGTTGGGCGGTCGACCGGGCGGTTGACCGGCAGGGTATTTCTGGCAGTTCTGCTGCCAACGACTATTTTCTGGATTAGCCTATAAATACCCCATTTGCAAGAGTTTTTCTCCAAGAATTTTTGGGCTAAAATTTCATTCTCTCAGATGTTTTTGCTGCAATAAAAATAGGTTTTTGGATTCAAATTGAACAATCTTTTTGGTGTTTTCATTAGGGTTTGAAAAATCAAAGAAAAGGGTTTTGGGAAAGCTTTTGAATTGAACTTCTCTATCTTGGTTTCATTTATTTCCCAAAGATTTTCTTTGAGTTGCTGGTTTCAAATCCCTGGTTTTCTCCACACTTGAGCTAAAATCTACTATCTTCTCTATAGGATTTTGTGTGGGAAAAAGAGATTGTTTTGTGGTTGTTGTTTTGAAACCACTAAGTTGTAAACCCTATTTATCTTGGCTTTGTGCGTTTTCCTCATTGTGTTGAGGAAGATTTGCTATTGGGTTGTATCCCTCAAGGTTGTGAGGTGATCTTTGTATTGGGTTGTGCTTGCCTCAAGGAGGAGGTTGTTGTTGGCTTGGAGTTTGCCTCAAGAGGAGGTTGTGTTTGTAAGGAGAGGAGTTGGGTACTCCTTGTATTGTGATTGCCCCAAATCCTCGGTGGAGGTTCCCTTTGTGGGAGTCCTTTGTGGACAAGCTAGTGGATTGAAAATCCTTCGTGTGTCGAAGGCGGGGATGTAGAGCTGGGTGCTCGAACCTCGGAACATATCTTGTTGTTTGCGCTTGATCCATTGACTCTCTCTCTATCTCTCTCTTTACTGTGTGTATTGTGCAAATTGCTATATCTTATACTTGCTTGTGTGTGCATCATTGTTGTAATTGCAATAGTTTTTAAATTCCGCATTAAGTTCACTAGATTAGCATCGTCACCTATTCACCCCCCCTCTAGGTGACTTTTCATATATTTGGTTGTATCTTTATGTCCATATTGAGCTAAGTGACAGGAGCAAGTTGGACCCAAAGTCTAGGAGGTGCATCTTCATTGGATATGTGATCGGTCACATATTGCACATATATTGTCACAATACCATATTTATTATCTAATAAATCATATTAATAAGTCTTATTTTTCTTTTTAAAATGCAAGTCCATTGCTAAAGGAAAGGAAAGAGAAACGAGCCCAAAAGCCCATCAAATTCTGATTTAATTCAGAATTAATTCAAAATCAGAAAATCAGGGCAGATCATGACAAATCAGAGAGGTTAAAAACGGGTTAAAATGAATCTTCCTAAATCAAGTAGTTAAAGCCAAAGATCAAAGGCCGTTTTATCAAATCCTGAAGCTGATACGGGAAAAACTAGCAGGAATAAAAGTGGATCACCAATCAAAGAAGACCCACCAACCAGGTGTGGCAACTTGGCCACACCATGGCCGCGGAACGCGGCCAAAACTGCGTTTTCGCGGCTTGGTTGTTTCTGTTGGGGGAGCGTTTTTCTCCACCGATCTTCGTACGCCCACCCCGCGTTGGTTTTCGCCTATAAATACTGTATTTTTCAAAGAAAAGGAATCAAAAATTAGTTTAAGTTTTTCTCTTTATTTTTAGGGTTTAGGTTCTTTGTTAGATAGTATAGAGAAGTTGTATCTCTATTTTCTAATTTGTAGTTCGGTCCAAATACGAGTGAGAGAGAGGAATAGAGTGATTGTAATCTGAAGATTAAAGTGATATCAATAAAGGATCAAGGTTTCTCTTCTACTACTCCAATTCAAGGGTATGCCTTGTTTTATTTACATGTCTTGTTTACATCATTCATGAGTAGCTAGACTTATTTTTCTGGGCTCATATCATCCCTCTCTTCGATCCCTCTTGTTTTGAATGGTTTTTGATGTAAAGAATCTAACGGAATCATATGTATGCCTTAAACTAAGCCTTTCTTTTTTGAAAGTGTTCTTGAAGGCACATGAGGATGGGTTTGAATTTCTAAACTTTTATTTCTTTTAAAATATCACTTGAACTTGTTTTTATTTCATACTTGAAAGAAAACTTGATGATTTAATGTAACGCCCCGATCCAAGGATAACGGAGACGTTATAGCGACGTACATACGCAGGGTGAAAACATCCTCGTGCGTACGTTAAGCCTCAGTACAGGAAATAGCCTCCATATACACAAGAGTTCCAGCATTAAATAAGTACAAGAATACCTGCAGAAAGAGGTTAGTGATCATAACAGATAGGAAAAACAGGGATAAATAAGATAACAGAAACAAATCATAAAGATACCTATGAATGGTCTCGATGATGAGTCTCCTATGTGAATCCAATGGACTATCTGACAATACGATAACTCGGATCTTCAACCTGGGCACGCAAACCTAGGGTCGTCAGAAAGTGACCTAGTGAGTGGTAAAATGAAGGAGGCAGTAATATGTACTATAGTAATACATGCACGATAATAAGATATAATACATGAGTCTATACCAGTTATACCATATAGTAGGTATTTAATAAGCAGTAGAGATATATATAAATATCATATTTTAATACCATCACTACCTAGCATGTTATCATCGGATCATGTCTACAGTAGTATCCAAATTTATATAATAACTATTGTTGTATAGTGATGACGTGATAGACATGAACATGCGGATGTGCAGTCTGCAACATAACCATACTACTGTGTTGTGCATATACAGTAATGATGTCTACATAAGGTAGCATATATGCAATGCAGAGTATACATGTACATCAATAGTGTGTGACCACATGGAGTGTAACAAATATCAGGAAATATAACAAGGTATACAGGTGACATGATAGTGAATAACAATCAGGAATAGTACAAATATGAAGGGACAATAATATACATGAGTCGAGCATGTCATGTGATTTATACAATAATAACAATCAGTACCACCTGGTATTTAATCAATCTCTTCCAGTGTCCCATACCACTGACAGTTCATACTGAAGCCTGCACTCCAGTCGAACCCATCCGGACATAGCATACGGATACCATTATCCAAACGAGAGAGTGACCAAATAACAAGTGTTCTGATGTCACTATTGTTTCTACCGTTTTATTATGTCAATGGAAACCCATGGTTGAGGAACTCCTATCGGGTAGGTGTATCCCGTGCATACCTGAGGTCACGCCCTTAAACAGACCCCTGGCTGCTGAGACCAGGGCCAACCCGCTAAGGCTGTAACATGTAACAGGAACTCAATGAGCTAAAACAATAACGGGAAACGGGAGCTCATGAGTTATAACAGACGGTAGCCAGCACTACCCCGTCCCCTACAGTGGGACAAACAATGGATCCAGACATCCACCTGACAAGATCTAGTCAACCGTCAAGTCTCCCCCAACCCCATCTTATATTTCTTACATTTAATGTACACAGGGTATCAGGAATAAGAACAGTACATGATACATGTAACGCGATAACAGGACATGAGCTCTGTTGATAGCACAAAACACGATAACGGGAAACGAGAAACAATAGATGTGGGATTCTAGAGGTGGCCCCCGTGGCTTGAATTCACGTGGCCTTAGTTTCACACATCGTATATCAATAGCTCATGTATTTAGTAACAGGAATATCAGTAACGGGAAAAACAATCATGCAACAGGAATATATGAATATACATTCAACAATAAGACATGCAATATGAACGATGATCCATATGACAAGAATATAGAAACCATACATGCATGTGTAATAGTGATGTGGACACATGATATAACTGTGTACCGAGCATCCATGTAACGATGATAACAATAATATGAAATGACGGTATTCCGTGAATTGGTATATCCGTGTACCAGTGGAACATATATGTGTAGCAAAAATCTGTGTAACATATCTGTGTATCACTAGTACATGTAATAACAGTGGTCAGTGTATAATGTAATACCATGTTCAGTGAACTACAGTATCCGTGTAATGATGATACCAGTGCATAAAATAACGGTGTCTAGCATTCATGTCTAGTGACAGTGTAGTGTCATAGAGTATCTGTGGATCAGTATACATGTAATGATAGTTATCTAAATGTGATACAATACATACCAAGAATATGGTGAAATAATGGCCTGAGTGTCAGTGGCTGTGCAGGTATGATGACTGTGTCAGAGTTGTATATTTCAGTATTTATTGTTATTATTATTAAATCACCTATAGTTATATTAAATCAGGAAGCAACTTACAATATTATATTTTATTCCTATTACAATGAGTTTCCAATAATTACAAGTTATTAATTAATAGTTACAATGATTTATCCATAATCAAGATTTATGACTGAAAGCAATCAATCAATTTAGGATCTCTAAATAAATATAATTATAAAAGAAAAACACTCACAAACTAGCCATGAAAAGGTAGCCTCTTTCCCACGATCGCAACGGTTCTAGGACCGTCCAAATCGGAGTCCGAATGCCCCATATATCGCCCGAATACTAGAAATCACATAAAGGGTTAAATATGTAATAAAGACATTTCAAATGCAAATAATAAAAATTAGCAGGGGTTTTCTGTAATATTACCTTTATTGGCTTTGGATGCGGGTATGGGTGACAAACGGGTCGGGTTTAGATCCAAACCCAAACCCAAAACTTAAGTGATTGGGTTAACGGGTTTATGGGTTGCAAATCCAACCCAAAAGGGTTAATGGGTTCGGGTTTCCACCCGAACCCATCAAAATACAACAACAGCGGCAGCAGCAGTTGCTGCTGCCGCGCTCCTGTGTCTGGCCGGCGACATATCTCACCGTCGGCGGGTCTCCCCTGCCGGCGGGAAGAGAGAGAGAGAGAGAAACGGAGAGATGGAGAGAGAAGAAGAACTAGAAAGAGAAAAGAAGAGAAAGAAAAGAAAAGAAGAAGAAGAAGAAGAAGGAAAGAGGAAGGAGGAGAGGGGAAGGGTGGCGCAGTGGCACGCGGCAGCGACCGCGGTGACCCCCGACCGGCCGCGGCGCTGGCCTGACCGGCGACCTGCACACACGGATAGAGAGAGAGAGTGATGGAGAGAGAGACAGTGAGAGAGAAGAAAGAGAGGAAGAGAGAGAGAGAAGGAGAATGAGAGAGAGAGCGCGGGAGAGATTTTTAAGGGGGAAAGAGAGAGAGAGAGAAGGCGGTAGGATTTTGGGTTCGTTTGACTGAAAAGGGCGGTGGGGGAGGAAGGTTGTAGAAAAAGAAAGAGAAGGGAGAAAGAAATCAATTAAAGATTAATTAACTAATATTTTTTAATAGGTTAAAATTTGACTAGTTCAGAACGGGTCCCAAAAATTACATAAAATACAGAATATTAGCCTGAGACATAATATAAAAACGGTTGAAGAAATTCAGTCTGATTTACAACTTAAAAATCGTAGAAGGTTTCGCCGGTATTGGGCAACAGCGGTTTGGCCAGATTTATAATATAAATTCCGAAAAAATTTCCAAAAATACCCTAACGTAGAAAATATGATTTGAAGATACAAGGTGAAAGCAGATTTTCAAAATTCTATTCCATTTGTGAAATAAAAATCGTAGAGCCGATTATCGGTATCGGTCGACACCGACTACGGAGATTTTCCAAAATAATTAAGAAAAATTCCAAAAAATTCTAAAAAATCTAAAATATTGAAAAAGAATATCTAAATTGAAATCGGCTCAATCAGACTAGCAGAAAGATCAAATCAACTTTGTACGTCGTATCGAGCATTGATACTGTGATACGTACATCAGGAATCAGGGGGTTACATTTAACATTTAGTTCAAGAGGATTTCTTAAGAAAAAGAGTTAAACTTTTTCAAACAATCTTATTTACTTTGCTTAAGACTTTCGAAATTGAAACTTAAGTTTTGCCTATGATCAAGTTGAGGCATTAAGAATTTCAAGAGAAGAACACATTGTTGAGTAGTAGGTTAGTGGGCCCAGATCTTCTTGCTATATTAAAATCAACAAAATACTCTTCAAGCTTTTAAAGATCACCTTTTCTAAAGCCTTTTTCAAGTTTTAATTTTTAAAATCACTTCCCTTCTCTCCATTCTCTTTTTCAATATAAAAAATAAAGAAAGAAAAACACAAACACCATTCTTTGTTATTTAACAATTCATCGAAAAGCTTCTATCGCATCCTCCTCGTGGACACGACCATTAGCCCAAAGCTAGACGGTAATTCTCATTACTTATTTTTATTTATTTTCAATCAATATGGAACTGATGAGTATGACTATTGGTTCTGGGATCCCGAGAACCGCAAGATCCTTAGGTACAAGGATGTAGTTTTCAACGAGAAGAAGACATACAAAGACTTGCAAACAAAGAGGAGCACCTCAGAGGATGATCCCGGGGTGGCACCTTGGAGCACTCTCGAGGAGCAGGGTTCTGCAGACTCAGAGTTCGTCGAACTTGAACATGCTCCCTGATTAGTCTACGATTATGCATTATTATATCGCATTTCCCACCGATATATGAATAAATTTCGGTCTAAATCGTGTTTTGGTCCCTATTGCAGGTAAATCAAGAGTCAAGGGCAAAGGAGTAATAAGAGCCTAATTAAACCCAATTTAGGGTAATTAAATCCACATTACTTGGAGACCAAGCAAGGGATCATCTAGAAGATACGTCGAATCTAGACTCTTGCGCACGTCACAGTGACGAATATTCGGGTGAAATTACCAGAATTGGAATATACCATGAACATCCTAGAAGCCAGACGGACCCCCGCATCAAAACCAGGGAGTTAACTCCCTGGTTTCGAAGCGGATCCGCGGCAAAAGCCGCGGATCCGCGACCCATTGGTGGGGCCACGTGTCGATTTTCGACGCGTGGCCCCGTCTCGTCTTCAGAGAGTTCCTAACATCTAACTTGTTAACTTGCTAACTAAGCTAACTCTCTCTTATTTCATGCTTTCTTTTAATGGTTTGATGATCTAATGTTTATATTATCTTGCTCTTGATGCAAGTTTTGAATGTGATGAACCATCTATGTGCCATGCTTTGTATCGTCTCTTGAAGCCAAGGATTAGTGATGGCCGAGGATCAAATGTGAGGCAACTATCAATAAGAGGTTAGCATGGTTAGTGGAGCAATTGGTAGTTAGTAGCCATGAGTTTTTTTTTATCTTGTTTTAGAAACTATTTTCAAAACTCTTTTATCATTTTTCTATCGATGTTTTCACCGCCTTCTTAGCTCACCTTTGTTTCATCTCCTTTTCTATTTTGTTTTCCAAACCATACTTCTCTTTTGTTTTCTTCGCCGTTTTCAACGCCTTCTCCACCTACCACATTCTGGATTTCTTTTTTCTTTTCTTTTCTTTTTCATTCTTTAACAAAGAAGAACTGTTAACATAAAACGTGAATAAAAACTGTCAATGCTTCTATCGCCTCCCTTCCTCGTGGATTCGACCCGTTGAGCTAATGCTATAACGGAAGTATCGAGGGTACATTAGTACACATACGAGCTTTTCATTGATTTCATAATACACACGTTTTTTTGAGTGCTAGTTCCGCCCCGATCAAAATTTTGGCGCCGTTGCCGGGGAAGGGAATGGTTTTAATTTCACGTTTTTGTTAACATTGTCTTCTCTGTTTTGGTGTGCAGGACATTCTTTACAGGTGCTTAATATTGCAGAACATAAACTAGCTTTGCATCTCCCTGCTCTTGAAAGCAGGGCCCCAATTTCTAAAGAACCACCGCGGACACGCGACTTGTGCCGCGAAAACGCGGCCATTTTGTAATCATTGTGTATCTTGTTGTGCTGGGATGTGTATCTTGTAATAGCTAGTGGATCTGTACTGCTACTTTCCTGCTTTGATTGCCTACACACCACAATAAAATAAAGAACTAAAATACGGTATTTGGACGCTTTTAAAATGGTTTAGACATTTGCATTTAGGCACGTGTCAATTTCAATTCCAATGTACTGTATTTTGTTCTGTTGTTGTGATCTGGATTGAGGTGTACATATGGCATTGCATATAGCATAGGACAAACACGTGGGTGATTTATCGCTTTGTGTTATATACTTGTCTATATTGCACACTTGCACGAATTGAAATTGAGGGCAAAACCCATACAAGATAAGGTGGGGATTTTATCACCCTTCCTTAGCCCAAAAAACCACCTCCCCACTCACACAACCCAAGCCCTAATAAAAATTGATAGACGTTGGCCCCTAGAGACATCTTGGACTCATTAAGAGATTGACCGAGGGTGAAACTTGTTTTGAATCTTACTCTTGTGAAATCGGTGTCTAAGGTTGGGGATTAAGAGGTTACGCCTCGAAGATACCGTGGTTTGGCGTAATTAAGGCCCGTTGCTTACGCACGGATACCTCCCACCGTATTTTGCCCCTACCTGGCCGATTAGCTTGTGGTCGGATTCAAGCAACAACCTCCCCTGAGTAATCGACCAGTTAGGAGTCGTCTAGGTCTAGGTCAACCCTACTTTAGGCTTAGTTTTGATTTTCTTTTCTTTTGTTTGTTGTTTGATTTTTCTTTTTTTGTCTGTGATTGTTTGTGAAATGGAATTCAACAATAACAATTCTTTCAATCCGAATATGAATCCATATTTCACACCAACCCCATTCGATTCAGATAATTTCAAACCCGGCTTTTTATAATATGGACCAACCAAATACACCGGGTTGGCCTTATCCGAATCAATACAACCCATACCCACATTTTTATGACTATAATTTCTAAAATAATTTCAACTCGTCACAGAGTCAATGGGGATTCACCTCCCCCGAGTTAAATTTTCAACCTCCTTGTCCCCCGTGTCCACCATATTCATCTTGTCCACAATATTCATTCCCTGATTTCGCTTCCTATACTCCTTTTCTGAACCACCAATTGAAGAAAAATCTGAGTTCGAAAAGAGAGTAGAAGCCAATTTACAAGAGGTCGAGCGACTACTTCAGAAAAGTAGGGCCTCTCCAATTTCACAGTATTTTCAAGAGTCTTACTCAGTTCCACCTCCTCATAATGAACAATCATCTGCCCCGGAAATGAGTAAAGAACTCTTGTGTGAGTCCAAGCTTCAATCTCACAACATTTTTGACTCACATGCTTCACAAAATTTCCAAATCAAGATTCTTATACTCCCATTCTAGAGCATCCACTTGCAGAAAAATCAAGTCAAGAAAAGAGAATAGAAATCTTGCAGGAGTCTGCGTTACAATTTCAAAAATATTCTTCTCAGTCTGTTGATAGGATAGAAACACAATTGATTAAATTGGTCAACATTTGTAAGAATGAAGAAACTCTCTCTTCACCACCTTTGACCAATTCAAATATCTCTAACTCTATCAATTTGACCCATGACTCCTATTGTTTTGGAAACCAAGATTCCTACACTCCTTTTCTAGAACAACCACTTGAAGATACATCATATCTAGAAAAGAGGATAGAAGTCTTGCAAGAGTCCGCACTAAAATTTCAAAAATCATCTGCCGAGACTGTCAATAGGTTGGAAACACAATTGAGTCAATTGGTTAGCATTTATAGGAATGAGAAAACTCTATCTTATCAACCTTTGACCAATTCAGCTATGTCAAACTCTATTGATATGACCCAGGACTCTTGTCATTTTGAACATCAAGATTCAATTTCAGCACATCCACCTGAACTTGTCCAAACTTCAAATCCCATTGACATATTGGCAAGTTATCCTTTTCCTGAAATTGAACTTGAGCATGAATATGATCCTGAACTTTCACTTGATAATTCAATTTCACTTCCTAATTCAATATTGACTGAGGTGTTTTTACCTGAATTCAGGCCTTTCCCGTGTCAGTATTGGATCCAGTGCCAGTTCATTGTCAAATTGAATCACCAATCTCTTATGATGATCATATTGAACTTGACCAATTTCATACTTTTGAAAATCTCATTGATAAATTGGTAAGTTCTCATTTTTGTGAAATTGAACTCAATGTGGAATGTGACTTTGATCCTCAAGTTTGTGATCCAGTTCAAATTCTTGAATCACTATTGACTCTGTTTTGTTACCCAATTTGAGCAACATTTTAGAGTCAGTTTTGATTCCCATACTTGTCATTCCTGAACTTGAATCACCAATCTTAGAAAGTCACATTCCATCATGGGGAAATGAATGTGGACTTGAGTTTCAATTTCTTGATTTGGACCCACTTCCTGAACCAATCTCGACTCCCGAACCTTTACTTGTCTTAAGTCTTTTTCTTGAGTCGGTATTAGTTCCTGTGCTTCCTGAGTCCAAATCAATCATTCCATTCTGGGACAAAGGTGTTGATAAATTTGACTCTGAAATTATTTTAAAAATTGGAAATTAGATAGGGTAAATTTTTTTAATAAAAATCATACATATAGACATCATTCTAGTGGGTTGTATTCTAGAGGTCGCTGGTGGGTTCCTCCGGATTCCACGCATATTGGATTGGGCCGCATTTCTTTGACCAATCAGACCGCCACCGGAACCATCACCTTGAGGTGATTTTTCCTTCCCTCTCTATTTGTTTCATGCATACATACATCACGATGCATTGAGGACAATGCATGAGATAAGTGTGGGGGAGGGTTTACTAACATAGAGTTTTTAGATTTTCTTTTTTTTTACACTTTTTAGGATACTTTTAGAAATCTTCTCTTTTGTATAGGATTTTTTCTTTAAAAACTTTTTGAAATAAGAGACAAAGTTTTGATCTATTTTTAAGAAAATTAAGATGATCATAGAAATTAAGGAAGCCTTAATTATGACATCTTAAACCTAATCGAAATAATAGATCTTGTTTAAAATTATAGGCTAAGTAAGATAAATTGGAGAGATAGTTTTATCTGGATTTTATTTACCTTAGATAGTATGCACATCACACTTACACATTCTTGGGATGGAAAAAAAACTAAAATGCCATAATGCAAAAAAATAAATAAAAAGAAAAAAATATATGAATAAAATATCACTTATTAAGCTGGATAATTATGCCTCAAGAACCATGATTATTCACGCCTAACGGTGGTCAAAAGAAGCAAATAATCCCCTTTAGTTTTGTGGCCTTGTTTACTCGAGTCCTTAAACCCGAGGGATATTTTCTCATCTGGTGCCCTAAAACCGTCTGGTCTGGGAGTCATCGGTTTTAGGCTCACTACATGGGTGAAGTAGAAAGCCTAAGAAAACTAAGGAAAGAAAAAAAGAAAAGAATAAATATATATATATATATATATATATATATATATATATATATATATATATATATATATATATATATATATATATATATATATATATATATATATATATATATATAATATATTATAAATGGCTTGATGGTTGGAGTTGAAATCCCAGAAATCTTCAATATCACAAAGTGCATATTATCTAGGTTTAATGAAAGATAAAATATTCAATCCAATTTTGAATTCTTACCTTAATTAAAGACAAGATCTTGCATAGAGACTAAGTTTAAGGAAGAATGATTTTTGGTAGACTTATGACCTTAGATCACTTATATTTTTGCAAAAATATTTCGTAAACTTGTCTCTCCTTCAAAATGTGTTTTCAAAATACTAACATTTGTCTTCTTTCTTTATGGATTTTGTGGGTGCAATCCGTTGAAAACCCTCAGGAGACAACACTCCTCCTCTAGGGGTAACCTAGAGGTTTAACGGCTTGTTACACACGCTCAGTGCAATCGCGTCACCTGCGAAAGTGGTGTAATAACCTCTGTAGTATAGTTTTTCTTTTCTTGTTTTGCTCGGGACGAGCAAAAGATAAGTGTGGGGGTGTGATTAGTCTACGATTATGCATTATTATATCGCATTTCCCACCGATATATGAATAAATTGTCGGTCTAAACCGTGTTTTGGTCTCTATTGCAGGTAAATCAAGAGTCAAGGGCAAAGGAGTAATAAGAGCCTAATTAAACCCAATTTAGGGTAATTAAATCTGCATTACTTGGAGACCAAGTAAGGGATCATCTAGAAGATACGTCGAATCTAGACTCTTGCGCACGTCAGACGAATATTTGGGCGAAATTACCAGAATTGGAATATACCATGAACATCCAAGAAGCCAGACGGACCCCCGCACTAAAACCAGGGAGTTAACTCCCTGGTTTGGAAGCGGATCCGCGGCAAAAAGCCGCGGATCCGCGACCCATTGGTGGGGCCACGTGTCGATTTTCGACGCGTGGCCCCGTCTCGTCTTCCAGAGAGTTCCTAACATCTAACTTGCTAGCTTGCTAACCAAGATAACTCTCTCTTATTTCATGCTTTCTTTTAATGGTTTGATGATCTAATGTTTGTATTAGCTTGCTCTTGATGCAAGTTTTGAATGTGATGAACCATCTATGTGCCATGCTTTGTATCGTCTCTTGAAGCCAAGGATTAGTGATGGCCGAGGATCAAATGTGAGGCAACTATCAATAAGAGGTTAGCATGGTTAGTGGAGTAATTGGTAGTTAGTAGCCATGTGAGGCAACTTCAACGAGATTTTCTCTCATATTGTTAAATATACCACCATTGGTTGTTTCCTCTTGTTGACTATTGGTGAACTTGTTTGTGATTGTGTTGTGTATGTAAGTGTGGTCAAGAGACCCTAATTCATCTAGGTTAACTAGAAACACATCACCTCCCAAGTTCGAACCAAGACCAGATTCAGTTATGGCTCGACTGACATCTTTGCAGGATAGGTTCTATCCCATTAGAACCTCACTTCCATCCTGCATCCAACTTCTATCAGTTGGTGAACATAACTTTGAGCTTAAGCCACGTTCATCAACACACTCCCCAAGTTTCATGGCTTAGAGCCCGAAGATGCTTATTTCTTCATAAGAAAATTTGAGGAAGTATGCTTAATGATGAAATCTTACACCTTGTAGATGATGCTATTAGGTTGAGATTTGTCCCATTTGCTCTTAAGGACTTAGCCAAGAAATGGCTTTACAGCTTAGCGGCTGGCTCTATCACATCCTGAGATGGTTTCATTAAGGTCTTCTTGAAGAAATTCTATCCAATTCATAAGACTGCTCTCGTTAGGAAAAATATCATGCAGTTCAAATAAGAGCCTAATGAAACGTTTTGAAGGTATTTTGAACGCTTCAAAGATCTCCTTGTCCAATGTCCTCGTCATGGAATAGAGAAATGGCGACAATGCCAAATTCTTTATAATGGTTTAGACTACTCAACCAAGACCCCTCTTAGAAAGCATGTGCCAGGGGGATTCTTGCAGAAGGATGAGAATGGAGGATGGGATTTATATGAGAATTTAGCTGAAAAGACCATCCAATGAGAACCAACTAGTGAAAACTCTAGGAATTCAAACTCCATCTCTTCAAAAGGAGGTCTCCATTCAATGAATCATCCATAGCTAACGAGGTAAAGTTAGCTAACCTAGCGAGAAGACTGGAAGCTTTAGAAACTAAGAAACAAAGTCCAGTCAATCAAGTCAGCCCAAACCAAATTCCAAATCCGGGCTGTACTTATTGTCAAGCCATGAATCATGTGTTTGAGGAGTGTCCTGTGTTTCAAACTCAACAACACTTTTCAGAACTGATGAATGCGGCCTTTTCAAGGCCGAACAATGATCCTTACGCACCAACGTACAATCCTGGGTGGAAAAATCACTTAAATTTCTTATGGAGCCAACACGACAATGACCACCACCGGTCGAACCATGCAAGCCACTTCCATCATTCCAATAATTCTTTCAATCATCAACCCAACTTTTCAAATTACCCTCACAATTCTCCCAACAAATTTTCAAATTATAACCAAAACTTTTCCAACCAAGCTCCACCATCTTCCTTCCAGAATCCTCACTTAAAAGGAGAATGACTGATTTTGAGAGAAATATGGAAAGGTACATGAAGAATCAATATTCCCTCATGCAAATAATACAGAGGTTAGAGGGTTAAATGAGCCAATTAGCCAATTCACAGAATGAGAGGCAAAAAAGGTACCTTGCCCAGTCAACCAATTATGAATCCTAGGAATTCTCAACAAGCTCATTTGGCTGAGGATCAATCATTGAATCAATGTAATGTTATTCATACGTTGAGGTCAGGAAAGAAAGTTGATAATCAAGTGTCAACACCCTTCAATCCCAGTCAGCATAATCACACTCAAGCATCCACCTCATCTAGTCTCAATCATTTCAAATCTGACGAATCTGAAACAGATAAGTCAACCTGTCAGGTGTACAAGCCTATAGTACATTTCCTAATAGGCTAAAGAACAACAAGCAGAATCTACACATAGATAAAATAATTGAGATCTTCAACCAATTGAAGATAAATGTGCCACTCCTTGATGCCATCCAATAAGTCCCATCCTATGCAAATTTCTTAAAGACATGTGCACCAAGAAGAGAAAGACTAATGTTTGAAAGTCTTCTTAGCCACTAATATTAGTGAGCTACTGTCGGGTCTGATCCCTGTCAAGTATAAGGATCCGGGTTGTCCCATCATTGCCTGCACTATAGGACAAGCTGAGATTAGTCATGCACTTCTTGATTTGGGAGCAAGATCAACCAGCTTCCATTCTCAGTTTATCAACAACTCGGGTTGAGAGATCTTAGTCCAACTCGAGTCACAATTCAACTGGCTGACCGTTCTGTAAAAGTTCCAAAGGGGAAATTAATAAAGTCCTTATCTTGGTCGGGGAGTTTATCTATCCAGTTGATTTTATAGTTCTTGAGACACAACCTGTGTCCAATCCTAGGGCTCAAACTCCTGTTTATCCTAAGGTGTCCATTCCTTACTACTGCCAATGCTATTATCAATTGTAGGAACAGGTCATGAGATTAACCTTTGGGGATATGACTAGAGAAGTCAATATCTTTAACCTAGAAAAATAACCTCGTAAGATAAGAGACCAAACATTTGAGGTAAACTTTATTGAAAATAATTATGATGAAGAAAGTGAAGGTATAGAGAATGAATCTCCGTTTCCTGATAGATTATTTAAGAATGAATGCGATTATCTTAATGAGAAGGCATATGACAGAGATCCTAATTTTAAAGTCTCCTTTAAAAAAGGAAATTTGATTTGAATATCTTCACTTTCGATGAGACAGTTAAAGATATATCGCATGAGAATATAATTCAAGAACCTCCAATTGACTTACTCTTTGAAAATCTCTTCGAAGAAGAACTCATGTGTTTGGATGAACCGACTAGGGATATTTTGGTTAAATACACACCTCCAAGGGAAAGTGTTGACCTATATTTTGAGGAGATGTATGGAACTGAGTTAGAATTCCAAAGCATTCATAGTGAGGAAGTTTCAACTGAGAAGTGTGATGATGATCAATTTTTGAATAATAGATGTAGAAATATGAGGAAGAAAAGCTTAAAGAAGGTTGTGGCCCAAAGGCCTATCACCCTAGTTTTGATGATGATCAACTCATGAAGTTATATTTACTAATGATCTTGTGTTAATTAGTGACAGGTTCATTATCAAGATCTTAGTAGGTGCAAAGCTCAACAAAGGATAAAATATCAAGATTTGGAGCTAGCACGGTGTGATCCAAGGAGCTTTTGGATCAAGCTTGGACCAAGTCAAGAAGATGAGAAGACTTCAAGTGAAAACTTCAAGAAGATGAAGACTTGTGTCTAGGTATAAGATTTTGTTTTTGTTTTAGATAAAATGTAAAGAATAGATAGTTGGTGGATTGCTTAAGTACATATCACACACACACTCTTGATTTAGAATTGTTTTCATAAAAGATTTTTTTAGAAAAGATTTTTCCTTTTGAAAATATAAGTTTGGTTTTTGGTATTTCTCATATACTTATCTTTTAACCAAAACCAAGTTTAGAGCTTTATGACAAAAACATAGATATTTCATTATGATTGTGTAGTGGATCATATCCATACACACTATGCCTTAAAAGTATATCTTGTTTTTGTATTTGATGAAGATTTGGAAAATATGTTTTGGAAAATATTGTTTTGGAAAAACATTTTTTATCTTGAGCCAAATATTTTCATATTACAAAAATAGTCCAAACTTTTATAATATGCCTTGATTTTGTGCAAGCATGTTTGTTTATCAAGTATATTGGTTAAACTATTTTTGTAGATTTTTTATGTATTTTATGGGATTTTATTTGAGCCAAAATGACTAATTTTTTATCCCAGAAAAACTGTTTCAGGCTTCAGCCAAGTCGACTAGTCGACCTAACTAGTCGACTAATCCTGAAGTCGGTCGACCGGGCCGGTCGACCGACGTGCACAGACGTGCACGCCTGTGTGTACTGTTGAACGGTCGACCGTGCCGGTCGACCGCTCCATAGAGCACTGCTCTCTGGAAAGTTCGGTCGACCGCACCGGTCGACTGTTGCTCCAACGGTCAGAAATCCGACCGTTGGCGGTCGACCGGGCCGGTCGACCGCAGTACTGACAGATCCCAACGGCTATATTTTTCTGGCCTATAAATTTGGGGTCTTGTCATTGTTTTGTAACAAGATTTTAGGAGAGCTTTGAGCCAGTTTTTCCCAGACCTTTTAAGGGTTTTCTCCACAAAATAGTGAGCAAATATTTCCTATCTAAAGGGAAGTTTTATCAAGAGTGTTAAAAGAAAGTCTTTGAGTTTTCTTCCACCTTTCACATCCTTGCTTTTTCTCACACCACACTTGAGCCATCCATTGATTATTCATCCTATAGGTGTGTTGTAGTGAGAGTGCTTTAGGTGATCAAAGTGTTGTGATCACCAAAGATCTTTTCTTTGTTCTTTGTGGAGACGGGCAAGTGTGCTCGTCGTGGTTTTGAGTTCGGGTGTGGACTCGGTTGTTTGAGGTGCGGCCTCGGCGAGCCGGTGGGCTTGCGGTGTGTACGGGACTAGGGAGTCCGAGGGCTTGTAGGTGTTGCGGCACCGAGGAGAGATCCATTGGGATCTTGCATAGTGGAAATCCTTCGTGTGTCGAAGGCGGGGATGTAGAGCAAGTGTGCTCGAACCTCGAAACATACCCTTGTGTTTGCGATTGCTCTCTCTCTCTCTCTCTCTCTCTCTCTCTTTGTCTCATTTATATCTTGCATAGCTTATATTGTCTTTACATTTACATGCTTGATATATGTTGTGTGCATAATTGATATATATATACTTGCGTGGGATTGTTGCTAACACTTGTATTCAATCAAGAGAGCCAACGCGGCACCTCAACCCATTCAAGGGGAATCTAGAGGAGTTTGTCCAGAGCCCTTCACGGGGAATTCGGCAACACTCTTGGTTATATGTGGTGTTTAGTGTAAAAGATCTAATTAGGTCATAATTGTTTTTAGCTTCCGCATTATTTGCATAATTCATCATTAAGTGACCATTAGATTAGCCATCACCTATTCACTCCCCCTCTAGGTGATTTACAATTGGTATCAGAGCTTGGTACTCTGATTTTGGTCTAACAACCTAGAGTAAAAGATCCTCTTTTTAGGCTAATCACAATATTTGTACACACACCATGGACTTCATGTCACCACCCATGTTTGACATTGCTAACATCCATATATGGAAGGTGAAGATGTCCTTGTACCTCAAAGCCTTAGGTTTCATGTATACCTTGCCACTACTAATAATGCATATTGTATAGATGGTAAGAATTTTGAGGCTAATGCAAAAGCCCTTAATGTTTTAAAGTCCACCCTAGATGATGTTTATTTATCTAGAGTTTCTAACTTTGATTCGACTTTTGTAGTATGGAATACCCTCATCTCCCTTGGCGAAAAGGATCTATACTATGCGGGGAGCGATTCGGACGTTGGAAGCGACATCTCCAACATATGCTATATGGTCCAAGGGGATAACCCCCTTGAGGTAACTTCCGAATCCGAGGATGAGGATAATAATATGTCATATGAAGAGCTTTCTACATTTTGTCAATTATTGCTTGAGAAATATGACATGATTAAGAAAGATAATAAAAATTTGAAAAAGAATATTGCTTGCATGCATGTAGAACAAGACTCTTTTAAATCTAAAATTGCATGTTTAGAAAAAGAAAAGGAAGATTTGAAAAATGAGAATGTTTCCTTATTTTCAAAATTGAATGATTTGTGTGAAGGAAACAATACTTTGAAAGATAAAATTGATTTGGTGAAAACAAAAAGAAGATGTTTTTCAAGAAAATATTACTTTGAAAAGAAAATTTGTTGAAAAAGAAAAAGATTTTGTTTCACATAAGAAAAAGAAAAATGATTCTTTATCTCATCATGCTTTTCATGCCACCACTAATGAGATTAAGAATTTGAAAAATAAAATGGATGGCTTGAGTTCGACTTTGAACTCTTGTGCTTTTAATCATTATAGGTTGGAGTCAATGTTTTCTAAGAAACAAACTCCACATGTTCATGCACATCATGCATATGCTTATGTTGCACAACATGATCACACTCCTACACATAAGCATACTAAGGTGTACATATGTACACATTGTGGCCGCAAAGGCCATTTAGCAAAATATTGTTATGATAGATTAGATCATTTTAATTTTGCTAAGAATAAAAGATTTTGGGTTCCTTACAACAAAGCTAACCCCCGTGGACCCTACAAGAAAATATGGGTACCAAAACCCCCACCATTTGCTTGTGATGTAGGTGAGGGCTCTCACAAGACGTGAGAGGATTGGTGCCTTGGTAGTGGATGTAATAGACTTGATGGACATACTTTTGGATGCATCGCTATCAAGGAGCTTTGGTGGAAAGACCACCATATTTGGAGCTTTGGAGTTGGTAACAATTTCTAAACTCCTACTTTTTATGCACATGCTTTTAATTTCATATATCATATAGCATGTTCATATTTGTGTGCTTCATGTGGTATTTACATGTTTAAATGAAGATTTTATCAAAACGTGCATGTATACATATACAAATAGAGAATTACAATTGATTCATATATGATTGAACTTCATGCTCATTTGTACCCACTATATGCATATGTATAGACTAGTATTGATGATTCTCTTTTATACATGTTTTGTCTTATTTTTATGCTTTACTTCATGTATATGTATTTTTAATTCAAATCTAATAAATATACATGTGTACCCGTGAGTCTCTTGCTTTCATGCAAATACATTTAATAGACTCTTTTATTTGGGATATGTATGCATATTGTTAGAATTGGATAAATCATACATATACCTAGAAGTTTGTTGATTTGATGAAAAATGATTTTTCGTGACTTATGATCTTTTTGAGCTTCATTGACTATTTTCATAAAAATGCTATTTACGTGATCGTTTAACACTCACACTCTTTATTAAAAACTTTTTGAGCCTTATAGACCATGAGTGCTTAAATTTTTATGTACCTAGTTATGTTTATGAAAAACATAAGATTTGATATATTTGAAGGATCTTTAACTAGTTTTCAAAAACAATTTATACTAGTTATTTATTCTTCAAATAATTTTTTTGAGATTGACACATGATTCTAGTTTTCTCAAAATTTGATGCTTCATGATTTGAATATTAGTTTATATGTTAGTTTTTGTCAACACTAGGATTTATACTTGTACATGTCGTGGGCCACAAATAAATCTATTTATATTTGTGCTTGAATGCTTATTTGAACCCATGAAATGTGCTTGTATTGCTTGGTTTTGATGATACATACATTTTTAAACTTATATTCCCACTTTTTGGATTTGATTTATGATCATGTGTTTTTCATTTCATGTATATGTGTATTTTGCCAAACTTTAAGATATACATGTATACCTCTTGAGTCATTTGCCTTTAATGCAAATCTATTTATATGGACTCAATTGTGTTTAAGAGATATGTATGTATACTTATTGTGTTGTCAAAACATACATATATCTTGAAATATATCCTTTTAAAAAAAAAAAATTTGTGATGATTTTCATGTTTTCTTATTTAAAGAAATATTGAGCTTTATTGACACTTTCATGATACCATGTTCCACATAACACTAGTGCACTCACCTCTTTTGAAAATTTTATGGACTTCATGGATATTAGAGTATTTTTAGTGCCATGTGATTTACTTGTGTTTCATGAAAAACATTCTTCTAGTGCAAATTCTTCATTTGGTAGAGTTTTCATACTAAACTTATTTCAAATCTTTTTTTGAAAACCCCTACCATCGATGGGAGGATGGATGGGCGATTATGCCTTGTATGCTTCATTGAAAATCTTTTACCTTGTGCATATGAAGGGTGGTAGGTTATGAGATATACACTTGATTTTATTGTTATGTCAATTGGTATCATTGAATCGTTTCAATTGGTATCAATATGAACTTATTTTGTATATACTCATATTTTGTTTTTTATATATATGTATGTATCAATGTCAATTGGTATACTCATTTCATACATATATATGATTTCCATGTGCTTAACTCACAATTGGCTCACATTTTTTTTTTAAAAGCACAAAGTTTATGATGAAAAATAAAAATTTTTTTCATATGTTTACTATTGATATCAAAATAAAAAAATATGTTGATTTGATATCTCAAAATGTGTTTTATTAAGTAAGTTCAAAATTTTAAAAAAAAAATTCAAAATGTTTGATTTGTATTCCTATATGCAAGGAGAGCTTAACATCTCTCTTACATATGGATTCATGTTGAGTATATTATAAATTGAGGAGCTTGACAACTCTTCTTTATATGATATACGTGTGTAGGGGGAGCTTCACATCTCCTCTTATACATTACATAATATGTGTTATGTGAATTAGGGCTTGTCATCCCTTCTTCATGTAATGCATATGTGTAGGGAAGCTAACTTAGGGGCCGTTTGTTTCGCGTAAAACTCCGTAATTCGTAAATGACTTACTACCCAGTTACAACTACGGCGTTTGTTTGGACCGTAATTCGTAAAAGACTTACGTAACTCAACTAACACTCACTTGCAACCCAGTTACCACTCACTTACAGCCTAGTTACAGTTAATTTTGTGTCATACAAATTTGTAATATTTTTTTTATATTAATATTAAATTTTTTTAATATTTAACTTTTTTAATATTTATTTGCAGTATTAAAACTTTTAAAATCACCAAATAGTTAATTTTGTGGTCAATTTTTTCACTTACGACTTATACATTACGACCACCAAACACCGTAAAGTACAATACACTTTCCCACTTTACAATTTTATATTACCAACCAAACACCGTAAAATTTACATACATGTAACTCATTTACAATTGTAAAAGACTTTACCAATTACAACTACGAATTACGGCCAGTTACGACAACCAAACAGACCCTTAGCGTCTTCCTCTTCATGAATGTATATCGCATATAAATCTTTATTGATTGATTTGTTTCACCCCTTCTTGATCTTTTTGTTTTTGACAAAAAGGGGAAGAAAAATTTGGTTGCTTTGATTTTACTTTGAACCCTTTGTTGATGATTGACAAAAAGGGGGAGAAGTATTTGAGTTTATATGCATGTTTTCATTGCTTAAGGGGAGTAGTATTTGTCTTCCTTGTTATTTATGCATATATGTTTTGTTTTGCAAATAGGAGAAAAAGATTTATTTGTTTCATCTCCATCATTTGCATACATATTCATGAGCTTCATTGTCATATATTATTATTTATGTCTATGCATGAGTTAAGGGGGAGCTTCCTTGAAGCTTTACTTTAATCCATGCATATATAACCTCATGAGTTTTGTCATCATCAAAAGGGGGAGATTGTTGGCCCAAAGGCCTATCACCCTAGTTTTGATGATGATCAACTCATGAAGTTATATTTACTAATGATCTTGTGTTTAATTAGTGACAGATTCATTATCAAGATCTTAGTAGGTGCATAGCTCAACAAAGGATAAAATATTAAGATTTGGAGCTAGCACGGTGTGATCCAAGGAGCTTTTGGATCAAGCTTGGACCAAGTCAAGAAGATGAGAAGACTTCAAGTGAAGACTTCAAGAAGATGAAGACTTGTGTCTAGGTATAAGATTTTGTTTTTGTTTTAGATAAAATGTAAAGGATAGATAGTTGGTGGATTGCTCAAGTACATATCACACACACACTCTTGATTTAGAATTATTTTCATAAAAGATTTTTTAGAAAAGATTTTTCCTTTTGAAAAATATAAGTTTGGTTTTTGGTATTTCTCATATACTTATCTTTTAACCAAAACCAAGTTTAGAGCTTTATGACAAAAACATAGATATTTCATTATGATTGTGTAGTGGATCATATCCATACACACTATGCCTTAAAAGTATATCTTGTTTTTGTATTTGATGAAGATTTGGAAAAATATGTTTTGAAAAATATTGTTTTGGAAAAATATTTTTTATCTTGAGCCAAATATTTCCATATTACAAAAATAGTCCAAACTTTTATAACATGCCTTGATTTTGTGCAAGCATGTTTGTTTATCAAGTATATTGGTTAAACTATTTTTGTAGATTTTTATGTATTTTATGGGATTTTATTTGAGCCAAAATGACTAATTTTTTATCCCAGAAAAACTGTTTCAGGCTTCAGCCAAGTCGACCTAACTAGTCGATTAATCCTGAAGTCGGTCGACCGGGCCGGTCGACCGACGTGCACAGACGTGCACGCCTGTGTGTACTGTTGAACGGTCGACCGTGCCGGTCGACTGCTCCAGAGAGCACTGCTCTCTGGAAAGTTCGGTCGACCGCACCGGTCGACCGTTGCTCCAACGGTCAGAAATCCGACCGTTGGCGGTCGACCGGGCCGGTCGACCGGCAGTACTGACAGATCCCAACGGCTATATTTTTCTGGCCTATAAATTTGGGGGTCTTGTCATTGTTTTGTAACAAGATTTTAGGAGAGCTTTGAGCCAGTTTTTCCCAGACCTTTTAAAGGGTTTTCTCCACAAAATAGTGAGCAAATATTTCCTATCTAAAGGGAAGTTTTATCAAGAGTGTTAAAAGAAAGTCTTTGAGTTTTCTTCCACCTTTCACATCCTTGCTTTTTCTCACACCACACTTGAGCCATCCATTGATTATTCATCCTATAGGTGTGTTGTAGTGAGAGTGCTTTAGGTGATCAAAGTGTTGTGATCACCAAAGATCTTTTCTTTGTTCTTTGTGGAGACGGGCAAGTGTGCTCGTCGTGGTTTTGAGTTCGGGTGCGGACTCGATTGTTTGAGGTGCGGCCTCGGCGAGCCGGTGGGCTTGCGGTGTGTACGGGACTAGGGAGTCCGAGGGCTTGTAGGTGTTGCGGCACCGAGGAGAGATCCATTGGGATCTTGCATAGTGGAAATCCTTCGTGTGTCGAAGGCGGGGATGTAGAGCAAGTGTGCTCGAACCTCGAAACATACCCTTGTGTTTGCGATTGCTCACTCTCTCTCTCTCTCTCTCTCTCTCTCTCTCTCTCTTTGTCTCATTTATATCTTGCATAGCTTATATTGTCTTTACATTTACATGCTTGATATATGTTGTGTGCATAATTGATATATATATATATATATATATATATATATATATATATATATATATATATATATATATATATATATATATATATATATATATATACTTGCGTGGGATTGTTGCTAACACTTGTATTAAATCAAGAGAGCCAACGCGACACCTCAACCCTTTCAAGGGGAATCTAGAGGAGTTTGTCCAGAGCCCTTCACGGGGAATTCGGCAACACTCTTGGTTATACGTGGTGTTTAGTGTAAAAGATCTAATTAGGTCATAATTGTTTTTAGCTTCCGCATTATTTGCATAATTCATAATTAAGTGACCATTAGATTAGCCATCACCTATTCACCCCCCCTCTAGGTGATTTACAAAGGTGAGAATGGGGAGGAAGCGAGCTAAAATGATAAAAAGATTGGCCTCCCCACTATGCCCTTTAAAGAGAACCCATTGGAATGATGGGAAGAGATCTAGAGAGATGAGACCGAAAAGATCTAGGTGTGGGAGAAACATGATGTTGTACATATTTTTGTATAATATATATGCACCTCTTTTACATTCCATTTCATGCATCTATACATTTCTTTCATACATTGGGGACAATGCATGAGATAAGTGTGGGGGAGGGCTTTAACATGACTAATATAATAAAAAAAGATATATATATATATATATATATATATATATATATATATAATATATATATATATATATATATATATAAACTTTTTGAAAGAAAAGAACAATATTTTGATATATTTTTATAAGAAATTAAGTCAATTTTAAGGAATAGGAAAATCATAATTAGAATTTCTTATACTTGGTCAAAATAAGATAACTTATTTGATTTTTAGGGTTAGAAAGAAAATTGATAAAAGTAATTTAGTCTGCATCTTTACCTTGAAGAAATATGCACACCTTATGCACTTAGTAACACACTTAGAGTTCAAAAATAAAGATTCTTATGCCTTATAAAAAAAAAGAAAAAAATATATGTATATCTATGAAAATTAAACAAATCTAATTACTGATTAGCTAGGTACTTTAACCTAAGAAAGCCTTGGTATGTATGCAAAAGATAATTAGATAAGTTTGAAATATATATATATATATATATATATATATATATATATATATATATATATATATCTTCTGATTAAGCAGGGTATTTGTGCCTCATGAAGCATAAGTATTCACGCCTAAAAGAGGTACATTTTATAAATAAAAACTCTTGGTTTCATGGCCTTGTCTGCTCAAGTGTTTAAATCCTTAGGGTGTTTTCTCACCTGGTGCCCTAAGACTGTCCGGTTTGGGTGTCACTGACTGAAAACTCGTTACATGGGCAGATTAGAAAGCCTAATGGAATTGAGAAACAGATACCACCAAAAATAAATATAAATAAGACATGCGAGTTAATGTTAAAGAACCCTTAGTCAAACTTCATTGTCACGAAGGTGCATATGACTCAGAGTAAAGTAATAGACTAGATGAGAAATACAATTTGACTCCTTACTTTGATTGATGACATGTTTTTGAATAGAGACTAAGTTTAGGAATGAAAAATTTGATATTCTTATAACTTATAGATTACTTGAACTCTTACAAATATACTTCAAATATTTTCTCTTTTCAAAATGCTTTTCAAAAACAATAACATTTTTTCTCTTTCTTTATGAATTTTGTGGGTGCAATCCACTGAAAACCCTCACGAGACAAAACTCTTCCTCTAGGGGTAACCTAGAGTTTTAACGGCTTATTGCACATGCTCAGTGCAATCAAGTGACCTGTGAAAGTAGTCTAATAATTGATTAGGATTAGTTTTGATGTTTTGCTCGAGGGCGAGCAAAAGATAAGTGTGGGGGTGTGATCGGTCACATATATTGCATATATATTGTCACATTACCATATTTATTATCTAATAAATCATATTAATAAGTTTTATTTTTCTTTATAAAATGCAGGCCCATTGCTAAAGGAAAGAAAAGAGAAACAAGCCCAAAAGCCCATCAAATTCTAATTTAATTCAGAATTAATTCGAATCAGAAAATCAGGGCAGATCATGATAAATCAGAGAGGTTAAAAACTGGTTAAAATGAATCTTCCCAAATAAGTGGTTAAGCCAAAAATCAAAAACCGTTTTGTTAAATCCTGGAGCTGAAACGGGAAAACCAGCAGGAGATAAAAGTGTATCACCAACCAAAGAAGACCCACCAACCAGGTGTGGCCACTTGGCCATACCATGGCCACGAAAACGTGGCCAAATCTGCGTTTTCGCACCTTGGTTGTTTCTGTTGGGGGAGCGTTTGCTCCTCCTATCCTCTTACGCCCTCTCCCGTTTGGTTTTCGCCTATAAATACTGTATTTCTCAGAGAAAATGGGACCGAAAATTAGTTTAAGTTTTTCTCTTTATTTTTAAGATTTAGGTTCTCTTTTAGATAGTATAGAGAAGTTGTATCTCTGTTTTCTAATTTGTAGCTCAGTCCAAATACCAGTGAGAGAGAGGAATAGAGAGATTGTAACTGAAGATTGAAGTGACATCAATAAAGGATCAAGCTTTCTCTTCTACTATCCAATTCACGGGTATATCTTGTTTTATTTACATGTCTTGTTTTACATCATTCATGAGTAGCTAGACTTGTTTTCTAGGCTCACTATCGTCCCTCTCTACGATCCCTCTTATTTTGAACGATTTTTGATGTAAAGAACCCAACGGAATCATATGAATTCCTTAAAATATGCCTTTCTTCTTTGAAAGTGTTCTTAAAGGTACATGAGGATGGCATTAGATTTTTAAACTTTTATTTCTTTTAAAATATCACTTGAACTTGCTTTTACTTCATACTTAAAAGAAAACTTGATGATTTAACATTCAGTTCTAGAGGATTTCTTAAGAAAAAGAGTTAAACTTTTCCAAATAATCTTATTTGCTTTGCTTAAGACTTCGAAACTGAAACTTAAATTTTTACCTATGATCAAGTTGAGACACTAAGAATTTTAAAAGAAGAACACATCGTTGAGTATAAGATAGTGAGCCCAGATCTTCTTCCTATATTAAAATCAACAAAACACTCTTCAAGCTTTTTAAAGATCACCTTTTCCAAAGCCTTTTTCAAGTTTTAATTTTTTTTTTAAATCACTTCCCTTCTCTCCATTCTCTTTTTCAATATAAAAAAGAAAGAAAAACACAAACACCATTCTTTATTATTTAACAATTCATCAAAAAGCTTTTATCACATTCCTCCTCGTGGACACGACCCGTTAGCCCAAAGCTAGACGGAAATTCTCATTACTTTCATTTTTCAATCAATATGGAACTAATGAGTACGACTATTGGTTCTGCGATCCCGAGAACCGCAAGATCCTTAGGTACAAGGATGTAATTTTCAACGAGAAGAAGACATACAAAGACTTGCAAACAAAGAGGAGCACCTCAGAGGATGATCCCACGGTGGCACCTTGGAGCACTCTCGAGGAGCATGGTGCTGCAGACTCGGAGTTCGTCAAACTTGAACATGCTCCCGTGGACAAGGCTCGTAACAAAGGGAATGTGGACCACCAAGTAGCGCCTACGACCCCCAGAGCTGAGCTGAGGCGCTCAACCAGGTAGACGAAGGCTCCAGAAAGATATTCTCCTGTCTTACATTATCTATTATGACTGACAATGGTGAGCTTGATTGTTATGAATAGGCTTTACAGGTGGAAGCCAAGGCTGAGTGGGAGCTTGCTATGGATAATGAGAGAGCATCTCTCATGGAGAACCAAACATGAGATTTGGTTGAACTGCAAGAAAGCAAGCGTGCCCTACATAACAAGTGGGTGTACCGGCTGAAGGGAAGAATGATGACACCAGGAGGTACAAGGTAAGGCTAGTTGTGAAAGAGTTTCAACAGCGAGAATGTATTAACTTTAATGAGATTTTCTCTCATATTATTAAACATACCACCCTTAGATCAGTGTTCAGTATTGTGGCAGCGGATAATTTACATCTGGAACAATTATATGTTAAAACCCCGTTCTTCCATGCGATTTGGAGGGGACATTTATATGTTGTAGCCATAGGAGTATATCATGCTCGGGAAAGAGCAGTTGGTCTGCAAGTTAAAGAAGAGTCTTTATGGCTTGAAACAAGCTCCAAGGAAGTGGTATCTGATATTTGACAAATTCATGATGAGCAGTGGTTTCACAAGATTGGAGGCTGATCACTGTTGCTATTCTAAGTGGTTCGAGAATTCTTATATCATGCTATTGTTGTACGTATATGATATACTTATTGTTGGGTCCAGCATGAAGGAGATTGTGAATCTCAGGCAAGGTTGGCAGAAAAATTCTCAATGAAGGAATTGGGTCATACGAAGAAAATTCTTGGAATGAGAATCAGCAGAGAGAAAAAGAGGCTGTTGAAAGTGCAACAACCCGAGTACGTGAAGAAGGTGCTAAAGAGGTTTAACATGACAGATGCTAAAACTGTGAATGTTATGCTCGGAGGTCACTTCAACCTCTCAGAGGCACAAACTCTGACAACAGGAGATGAGAAGGCTCTCATGTTGGAGGTGCCATATGCATCAGCTGTAGGCAGTCTGATATATGTTATGGTCTGCAAGAGACCAGACATTGCTCAAATAGTGGGAGTTGTCAGCAGATCCATGAGCAACCCTAAGAAGAAGCTCTAGAGAGCTGTGAAGTGGATCCTGAGATATCTGAAGGGTAGTTCAGATATGATATTATGCTATAGAGGCACAGACATTCAACTGCTGGGATATGTTGTACTTTACGGATGATGTAGACAATCAAAGGAGTTCCAACAGTTATGTCTTCACTTTGGGAAGTGGAGTTGTGAACTAGGAATCAAGGCTGCAGAAGATAATCGCCTTGTCAACGATAGATGCCGAGTATGTTGCAGCGACAGAAGCTTACAAGAAACTAATATGGCTGAAATTTTTTTTGAAGGAGCTCGAGAAGGAGCAGGAGGCTCCGTCACTGCTGATCAGTCACTGATATTGCATATTTATTGTCACATTCTCGTATTTATTGTATAAAAAATTTTATTTTTTAATATTATTTTTGTTTAAATGATATGCATGCTTGTTTAATGTAGAAAGAGAGAAAATGCGCCCAATAGCCCAATTAAATTCAGAATTAAATCAAATCAAGGATTGGAGCAAATATTTAAAAGATAAGCTGAAGACTAGAGCAAATCAGAAGAGATAACACTAAATAAAAATCGGTTAAAGACAAATGTATATAGATCCATTTGGTTAGCTTAAAGATCAACGAGGATATCGCCAAATTCAGAGCTCAAACCAAGAAACCAAATGGGATAATACATAAAAACATACATATCAAGGAATCCTCACCCATCCGGCCAGATACTGGCCATGGATCCACGACAAATGCTGCGGATTCACAACAATGTTGCAAGATCTTGGGGGGTGTTTGCTCCCCCTATCTTCGTACACATCTCCTCTCTCCATGTTGCCTATAAATACCTGCAAATTCAGAGACAAACGGGCACCACTCAGCAGAGAGTTAGAATTAGATTTAGGCTTGTAGTTTAACTTAGATATTTATTTTTTACGTAAATTTTCATTTTTCTTTATGTAACTGAGATCAGAGAGAAGTTTCATAAGAAAAAGAGAAGAAGGTTGTATTGAGAGTGACACCAGTGTAAGTTTCCTCATTTCCTTTATTGTTACTCTATTTCAATCAAAGTTATATATTTGTTTTGTTCTTCTTCTTTTTTACTTTACTTTTTTTTGTGTACGATTATTTAATCCAAGTGAATGTAGTAGCATCGGAATTGTCTTGCCTTTGTAAGTGCCACCGATAGCTCACGATGATGAATTCCTCCTCTTAAGTGTCTATATCATTTCATGCTTGTTCGTCTTGATGATGTAATGTGAACGGACTGAGTTCAATCTTATGGGATATGTGCGATCGCCTCGGAAGTAAGGTAAGACTTCGCCAACGATCCAAGGTAAGTAATCAGCCAAAGAGGTAAGTAAGTTTTTATTTATTTCCTTTCATTTCTTAGTTTAGAAATACACTAAAAACCAACTCTTTCTTCTTCCTTTCGATTCTTTATTTTTTAACTTAGTTTAGATACCTTTTTTTTCAACACCAACAACATCTTCTTCTTCTCCTCCTCTTCTACTACTAACACTTTTCTTTTCTTTTTAAGAAACTAATAAGTAAGATTTTAACCAATGTAGTAACTTAAAAGAAAAACTTACTTGATGCTTCTATCACAGTCACTCTTATGGATCACGACCCGTATAGCCACTTTCTATAGCGGTAGCATTGAGGAACCTTAGCACGATTTCTTTATCAATTCTAAATTTTACTTTTCTGTACAAGTTTTAACTCATTCAACTGCACAGTGACAGCCAGAGCGCAATTGACCTTGAAACAATCCGGTCTATCATGACAGAACCAAGCACATTGATGTGCGGTACCACTTCATCTGCAAGATGTTGATGGATAGTGTGTTCTTATTGCTGAAGATACATACGAGTCAAAATTCAGCAGACATGTTGACCAAAGTGATCGCTGTGGAGAAGCTAAAAAGTTGTTCAGCTTCTATAGGTTTTCAAGGTTTAGGATCCGAGTTTGAGTCGCCCGGAGTCACTATTAGCCGGGAACGATAGGAGAACGGAAGGAAGATGGGATGCTGCTGCTGGGTCGACTCAGTCCCTAAGTGGGAGATTGTTGCAGTTGTTGAGCCTGATTGCCGACCTTGACAGAGGACAACCTCGGAGAAGTACTTCGTTGGAAGAATTGTGAGGCTCAGTTGCAGTGGGAGTTAGGAGGACGGAAAGTCCATCTTCGGTGACTCGGAGGTGAGGCTTCAGGAAGAGTCTTTCGAGGACTTGACTACCTTATTAACTCCCCGAGTAAAGGCGTACTACAGGCGAGGGTGAGCGAGCTTGATGTTTCAGATGGTGTCATGTTCAAGTGCTTGAAGGATCATTCGGAGTCTCGGGAGGAGCACTCTAAACGACAGAGCAGAGGAAATCCCAGAGGCCCAGTGAGACACAACGAATGCGGTCCAACCTGGAAGCTTCGTGATACAGGAAACTCAAGCCATGTATGGAGGGTAGTTTAGGGTTGTCACAATTTGTAACCCTAGTTTTCTCTATAAAAGAAGATGCACAGTAATTTTGGTTCAAGAGAACGAAGCAGTAGAGTTATTGTAAAGAGCAGCTGAAAGGTTTTCTTCTTCTCCCTGTAATCTCTCGATAATAGTAGATTCACAATAGACTCCGTGATTTTTCCCTGTTTGAATTTTTCACGTAATTTCTGGTGTTCTGTGTGTGTTATCTTGGGATAGATCTGTGATCTTGTGCACCATTTCTGATCTGATCCGTTCTTATTCATCACCATCATGAGAGCCCTTGCCCCAACATTTATGACATTAGTTTTTGGAAGTGAAAGAGTCATCATAAAGTGGAGTAGAGAAAGAGTCTTCATAAATTTTGAAAGAATAAGAGTCACACACACATTACTTTATTGTCATTTGTTTATAACATTAAAATAAAAAGTAACGTGGATGGTTAATATGCTCGTAAGTTTTTTCTTTGACATATAAAAAGTGTATTTTTTTGTGTGTATTCACTTCTCCATTAAAAAAAAAAAAAAAAAAAAAATCAGACTGAAGTATATTAGTTGCAGCGGCAGCCTCAAACCGGATTGGATTGAAGGTGATAGGAACCAGTCTGCCACGGCAGGGGTTCGCTGTTAAAGTGTCATTTCAAGAAGCGGTTTTCGTTCAAAGGGAAGACGGAAAAGATATCTTTGGCACAAAATGTTTGGAAAGGATGCTTCATCCTCGTCTTCATCATTGGTTGGGGACAATAACCAGCCCCGGCCTGGGCGGTTGAGGTTCCGACAGTCCGTCATCAAAATAGTGAGAAGGTAGATCCAGACCCAAGGCATGCAAGTCTTCGATCACTTCCATTCTGTTTTGATGGGTCAACTAGTGATCAGCGTCATGTACAGTATCTGCCCTGGATTCTCAAATTTTAAGTTTATTCCATAGACTACAGATTATTTGTACTTCTATTGCACGCATGTCCCTTTTGTGTTGGTGGTTCACGTATCTTTGTTTCTATCAGAGATCACATGAAGACGTGAGGGTTGTTAACCAACCGCATATTTCTATTTCTTCATCTTAAAATGTGGCAGTTCTTGATTGGCCTTAGTTTGAACTGGGATCTGCGAACTGTTTTTACTTGATCCAAAATAGAAACATGTGAATCTTTTATGCCTCCCCTCCCCCACTTGTCTCATGTGATTGCTATAATATCCTTCAGCCATCTCTCACCTCTCAACATTCACTTCATTCACGGTCAGAGTAATGGCTTCCATTCCTTTTAATCCTTCTGAACTAACTTCCTTCTCTCCCCGCCTTTCCCTCTCTTTCCTTCCCATGAGAGACCTCTCCCTCTTCTTTCTCAAGAACTCCTATGCCTCCAAAATGAAGAGAGGCATCCGAAACTTCTGTAACAGTGTCGGCTCCACCTCGACGCTGAACCAGAGCAAGACCAGTGCCGACGTGTCTTGCATCGCCGCTCCATCTCTCTCCGATTCTTACATGGAGAGCTCCAACCACAATGGCAGCCCGAAGACTCTCGAGGAGATGTTGTTGCAGCTGGACTTGGAAGAGGCGGCTGCGAGGAGGGCTAAGCTCGACGAGTATGGGGAGATCAACCGAAGGATGTCGTGTGTGAACAACTCCGACATCCTGAGGTCTGCGAGGAACGCTCTGAATCAGTACCCTCGGTTCTCCCTTGACGGGAGGGACGCAATGTACCGTTCCTCCTTCCGCAACGTAGGCAGCGGCGTTGAAGGTGGCAGGAAATCTGTGTGTTGCGAAAGACTGGGAGGGATGTCTCGGAAGGGTGGTTATGAATTGGATGTTGAGAGAAGTCTCCGGATGCCACAAACGGTGGCCGGAGAGTGCGTGGTTTGGTGCAAGCCTGGCGTGGTGGCGAAGCTGATGGGCCTGGATGCAGTGCCAGTGCCCGTGGCCGTGCAGGGCAGAAGCCGACACGGGAGGAGGAGATCGAAACCGGGTCTGAATCCGGCGGCTAGTAGGAACAGAAACATGAGGAGAATGGGGAGGTATGAGTTGGAGGACAGGGCTGGGATTAGCATGAGTGGATGCAGGGAGAGGCTGAGGAGGGAGAGTCTGGGGTCGAGCTCGAGCTCGGCGATGGCCGGATACTGTGTGGTGAAGCCGGTGTCAGTCGAACCGGCAACAGGATGCGGAGAAGATTGGCGATTTAGGCGGGCTCGGTAGCAATTGGGCATTATAATATGCAACTTTGAATTTGGCTTTGTTTAGTGTGTGTTTGTTTGTTTTGCTTTCGTCCATGGATCAATAAGAATGTTTTGCTAATTGGCTTATTATATTTGAGTTTGCAGTTAGCGAGTGATCCCATGGCTAACTGCTACCAACTTCTTTAGTTTTGGGTTGTTGATCCCAACTTCTGACATCTATTATTGATGGGCTCTCACTTCAATATTGTTGGGCTATTTAAAACTATGGGAGAAGAAATCTTGCCGCCCATGCATGAATCACAGTGAGAACTACTACTAGTCGATATTCTTACAAATTTAGTTAAAAAATCTTTTCACTGTTACAAATGCCCACATAGGATGGAGAGAGTTTAACAGTGTTTTGCGGCTTGAGCTGTGTTCACTTGACTCACATATTAGTTTATTGTGATAATCGAAAAAGCAGTGCTATTGCCACCCCAAGAAAACTAGAGCGTGTGATTATTTTTTTTGACCATTTTACCTTTGGTGAAAAATCTAAAATGTCTTTTTTTCTTGCTCCTTCCTTCTCTCTTCTTCTTCCAACCTCCCTCCTCCTTCAACTCCAGCTACCCCCGCTCCCCGGCACTCCCTCTCCCCGGCCTCCCCCGAGCCCCCCTCCCCTCCTCCCCCTCACCGATCTCACCACCTCCCCTCTTCCTCCCCCCCACTGGATCTCCCCACCTTCCCTTTCCCCCCCCGGCTACCCCCACTCCCGGCACCCCTCCCCTCCGGATCTCCCTGTTGGATTTGGATCGAACAAATAGTCCCACATCGGCTAAACGTGGGGATGATCTTGGGTATATAAGGATTTGGGCAACTCCACCTAGAAGGCTAGTCTTTTGCGATGGTAGCCCAAGTTCTTCAATTGGTATCGGAGCCATACCCCGAACTTAGTTGTGTGTGTGGGTGATGTTCGATGATGTAGATCCCCCCAATGGTGCAAAGACGCAATGGGCCTGATCACCCCAATGGCACAAAAAGGCGCAATAGGCCTCTGTGAAGCTAATGTTGGGCTCTCGAAAAATTTGGCAGTGGTGCTCCTTTGCAATGGTCACGCGGTGTAGAGGAGTGACCGACTGCAGTTGGTGCTTCACATAAGGCGTGCCGACTTCCCTCGCAGTGAAGAGTTGGATTTCGATGGAGCATTTGATCTTCAAGTGTGAAGATAGTTGAGCTTGCAGGGAGAGTCTTTGTTCGAGGGGGGATTGTTGGGATTTGGGTCGAATAAATAGTCCCACATTGGCTAGACGTGGGGATTGTCTTGCGTATATAAGGATTTGGGAAATTCTACCTAAAAAGCTAGTCTTTTGGGATGGTGCCCCAAGTCCTTCACTCCTCTCCCCCTACCCCCACTCCCCTATTGGCCCAGAGGCCCATCACTCTAGTTTTGATGATGATTAACTCATGTAGTTAAAGTTTACTAATAATCTTGTATTTAAATAGTTTCAGTGATTGACCAAGATATTAGTAGGTATTTAGCTTCAATAAAAGAGTTTTGGAGCTTTCACATGTTGATTCAAGAGCTCGAGCGTTAAGATCGCGTCTAGTCTCGATTGGAGTCAAGCTCGTTGGATCGCGTTTGGATCGAGTCGACTTGAAGAAGGAGTTCTACAAAAAGACCTCGGTTTGTGTTTAGTATGTTTAGATCATTGTAAAGATTAGATAGTATTGATATGCTCAAGTTCACATACACACACAAGTTTAAAGTTTATTGGTTTTTGTTTTCGGTTTAACCGATTTTGGATTTCATGTCAAAAACATAGATATATATCTTATATGTATATTGGATTCTATCCATATACAATATGCTTCAAAGTTGTTTCAATATCATGTTTTTGTATTTACATGAGTTTTGGAGAAAGCGGTTTTCCATTTCAAAAATTCAAGTTTTGGAAAATACCGATTTTTGTTTAAAGCCTAAATTCAATATCACAAAAATGGTTCAAATAGTTTATAATATGTGTTGAATTTTTGTCACACATATTTGTATTTCAAAGATCTTATAAGAACTTATTTTTGTGAAATTTATGTGATTTTATGGGATTTAATTGAAATTAAAAAAGATCAAGTTTTAATCCCTAAAATATTGTTTGACGTGGCCTTCTGCAGGTCGATCGGACGGTCGACCGAGGGGTCCGGTCGGCCGATGTGCACAAACGTGCATAGGCCATTTGGCTGGAGGGCCGATCGACCAACCCGGTCGACCGCCAGATAGCTCTGCTCTCTGGATTTGGCCCGGGTCGACTGGGCAGTCGACCGACAGAGAGCTCTGTTCTCTGATGGCACAACGGTTGGAAATCCGACCGTTGGCCGGTCAACCGGGCGGTCGACCTACAGCAGAATTTTTCTGCTGTCTTAGCCCAATGGCTAGTTTTTGGATTGGGTTATAAATACCCATCCATTTGGGTTGTTTTGATTAAGAATTTCAAGACAAATTTTCTCATCTTCTTAAGTGTTTTAGCAACAAGTTTTCAAGAGTTTTTGGGCTTAAAGATTTTATCTTTATTTGTTTTAAAGGGTCAGAAAATTCAAAGAAAAAGAGTCTTTGAGAATTGATTTTGATCTTCATTTATATTTCTATCTAGAGTTTTTCCCAAGAGTTTTTCTTTGTGGCTTGTTTTTCAAACTCTTTATTTTCTCATACTTGAGCTATCATATCTATCCTATCTATTAGGATCTTGTTTTGGTGAGAAAATTTGTTTGTGATTTGTTGAGACCACCAAATGTTGTAAATCTCTTTGCTTTGAATTGTGGGTATCCCTCTTGTGTAGAGGTGAACGTGGAGGAGTTTGGTTTGGTTGGTATCCCTCTAAATGTAGAGGTGATTGTTGGAGTGTTGGCTTTGAGCCTTATCTCTCTAGTATGAGGCGATTGTTGTTTGGCTAAGTGCCCATCCCTCTAAGTGTAGAGGTGATTGTTGTTGTGCCTTACCTCTTGTGTAGAGGTTGTGTTTATTGGAGTGTGTACTCCTAGTTGTATTTACCCAAATCCTCAGTGGAGGTTCCCTGTGTGGGAAGTCCTGTGTGGACGCATTAGGGAAAATCCTTCTGTGTGAAAGCGGGGACGTAGAGCAGTGGCTCGAACCTCGAAACATATCGTTGTGTTTGTGATTGATCCACTATCTCTAAACTCTCTCTCTTTTATATCTTGCATTGATTCATATTGTTTATAATCGTATATGCTTGGTATTGTTTGTGTGCCTCACTTGTGTTGAACCAAGAGAGCTTTACATAGCACCTCAACTCTTATTTAGAGGAATTTAGAGGAGATAGTTCAGAGCACTTCACCGAAAATTCGGCTACACTCTTTGGTTACACTAAGTGTGTTGCAATTTATTTTTAATTCCGCATTATTTGTCATTAGATTAAGCATACACCTATTCACTCCCCTCTACGTGTACTTTCAATTGGTATTAGAGCCTACACTCCTGATATTAGGTTTAACCACCTAGGAGTGAGATCTTAGTTAGCTAATCTAGATTTGCATTTGCACACTTTTTTGTTTACACACACTCATGGACTTCATGACCCCTCCCATGTATGATACTTCCAACATTGATGTTTGGAAAGTTAAGATGTCCATGTACCTTAAAACCCTAGGTATGCATGTTCACCTTGCTGCTATCTTTATCTTGGTAATAGCAAGCATATAGAGACCAATCCATAAGCCCTAATGGCACTTAGAAACACACTAAGTAAAGAATATCTTTCTATGGTTTCTCATTGTGATCCTGCTTTTGCAGTGTGAAACACTTTGACCTCTTTCAAACTACAAACGATGAAATACGTGGGGGATGAATCTAGTGAGGATGAATCCGAACAAACTTGCTACATGGTCGAAGGGAATGACTCCCTTGAGGTAAACTCGAATACTCAACTAGATGATAGTGCTAGTTCTTCCGGTGATGATTATATGGAGGTCGATGCTTTAAATGAAGAACTATCTATTGTATGTGAAAACTTACTTGAAAAATACTAAGTTTTGAAAAGAAAAGCTTTAAATTAAAAGAATAAAATAAAAATTTGTCTTCTAGACTTGACTTAGTTTTGCATGAGAAGGATGAGATTTCAAATGAAAGGGACTCATTGAAATCCCAACTTGACCTTGCTGTTGACACTCTAAAAAAGACAAGATTCCTAACTGGCCTGAACAATGTCTAACTGTTGACATCTACAAAAGACAAGTGGCAGACAAGCCGACGATCAGTTCTTCACCCATCTCAAGGGGACGAATCAGTAACTTGGACTCTACTGATCCAGTGAAGCAGGCAGTAAGCCAAAATCGTCCTTAAAAGCTTGTGACAAGGCCCAAGCAGGTTCAGAGATACTAAGTTAGATCAACACTTAGTCTCGCACGAGCCCACGAGATAGATCTCAAAACCAAAAGTTGCTTAGCATCGCATGAAGCTCCTTCATAGCCTCGCTGCGAGCTAACCTACAGCTTTGCCTGAAAATACTAAGTTAACTCCGCAGAAAGTTAGCTTCGCTCGAAGCTCCACGCAGTCGCGCAAAAGGTTGATTGGCTCCGCTGAAAAGCTTTCTCCTAGCTTTGCCACAAGCTTCTCCCAGCTCCGCTATGAGCTTAATGCAACGACTCCTCTGTGAGTCCTTTATAGTCATTTTGACTAAGCAAATCTCCAGATGAAATCAAATCTCCAGATGAGATCATGTTGATTGAAATCAAATTTGATTGTTGCCTGCCATGATCTTTTGACTCTCCCAATCAGGTAAGAAGATCGAGAGAGTATCCCTCATTTAGCGGAGCGAATCAAGGGATTTGCGCTATATGCTATCCCTAACTTCGCAGAAGCTATTTTTAGCCTCGCGGCAAGACTACTTTTCAGATACAAAACAGATTGACTCAATCTATTTCCAGATTTTTAGGGCGATTATACCCTTGTTTCCCCCTAGAAATAGCCTACTAGAGGCTCACAAAAAAAAGGCACGAAGAGAGAGGAGAAATGGGCCAGGATAGAGAGGAAGTTAGAGATCTACTCTCTTACTTCTAAGAATTCAGAGAATTGCTTCTCTAATCCTACAAGGATAAATTCAGGGTGCTAATACCCTAAGATCTTCCTCCCTCTCAAGGAATCTCCGGAACCAGGCGAGAAGAAATTCCCAAGTGGAGGCAGCTTGAGAAGCAGCAAGAGGGCTCTACCTATCCCCTGTTCTCTGATTCCCCGAACCAAGCGAGAAGGGAGTCCTATTAGGAGGCAGTTCGATCATCTGACCGATCGTATCGTTAAAAGGATAAAGTGATCGCGCGCTGATCAGATTCCTACTGGCACATTTTTTTAAAAATCTCAGAGGAGATCTACCTGTAATCTTCTTCCTGCAAAGAATTACTTATAATTTAGTTCTCGACACTTTTTTTGTAAGTTTTCTCTTTTGCAAATCAATGGAAAACAAGATGGCGACTCAGCTGGGGATTTCGGTCTTCTGGCACAATAAGGAGACAATGTCGCGATACGACAATCAGCATCCTGAGCCCGTTACTTTTGAAAACTTGGTCATTCATTTCGACCAAGGAAAATTCGAGGAACTCCTCTCTGGAGGTAGTCCAATGCTCCACGCACGGAAGCATAGGAAGGTCTCGGTGACCAAGGTTTCGGAGCAGAAACCAGCCCTAGATGGGCGAGTAACTGAACGGACCTCCTTCCAACTCCTCTCAGCCTCGCGTGAGGCTAGCCAGGTTCCCTGTGAACCTAAGTCTACTCTTTCAAAGCAGATGTGGAGGTCAAAACAGAAAGCTCCATATGAAGCTTTAGGCGTAGCTACGTCACAGGCTCGCCTATCCTGCGAAGATAAAGGCAAAATGTCTGCTTGCATCATCGAGACTATCTGCCACGAGGCTAGGGCGGTAACTCTGCCTTTGCCCAATCCAGGAGCAGTAACTGCTCGCGCCAACCTCATTCTCACGAGCGAAGCTACTGATGGTTTAGCAAGCACAGCACCAGTACCTCATGGTACGCGCGGAGTTCCCAGCCGCTAGGCTGGAACTAAAGCACCTAGCAGTGCTAACCACCTTCGCAACAAGGTGGCGAACAAAGCGCCACAGTGTGCTTCGCTCCCCAGTTCCTCAAGCGTTAAGTTCTCTCTTCGCAGCAGAGCTTAGGGATCGTCCCTAGGTACTGATAGCGGTGCTTATGCAGCTTCAGTGCCTAAGGGTACTCCCAAAGTTCTTAGCCGCGAAGCTAGAGCTAAGGCACTATCTTGTGCCAATCACCTCTGCGGTGATGAGAAGAACGAGGCATCATCCTGTGTTCGCTTTCAAAGCTTGCGAGCAAGAAGGTGGTGTCGAAATTACCTAAACGCATCAATGCACAATCTACCCGAGCCTCTGTACTGAGTCGCTTAAACTCGGTTGGGTCCGACTTGCGAGAATTCTTAGCAAGCAAACGGAAGTTGAAATCACTCCAGACTTCTCCCTCCTGTTGTCAACAAGTGGGATGTCAGTTAGTGATGGTCCACTCAGTCCATTGTCGGTTAGGACCAATCCCCGCCACTCCTCCAAACCGACAGTCAGTCTTTGATCGACTATCGGTGCAAGCTCCTGTGAAGCATCGCAAAAGGAGCATATCGCGAGATCTACCAGATCTGCCCTCTGCATCCATCAATATGATCGGAAGGGGACGAGAACCGCACAGGGGCAGACGAGCGCTGAATAGTGCTAATTCTCCTCCCTTCAGTTCTCCAGATCCTGACTATAGCCCGGGCTTAGGCCAAGTCTTGGTGCATGAAGAAGGTGTCTTTCGAAACACCAGATTTAGGGTCGCAATATCCTACAGTTATGAGCAGCCATCCTCCTCAACTGCAGTAACCTCACCAGAACCAATGAGAGGATTATTCCAATGGTCTGATGAGGAGGACGAAGACAGTGGGTATGCCTCTTCGGTAACAGTCAGCTCGGTACGAACAGATGAATGTCGGTGCATATGACTGATAACGGTAATGATGACCTCCATCGACGGTTGGAAGCTCAAGAGCAAACCTCAAGGCTCAGCAAGAAGCCTTAGATAATATTCAACAGATGCTCGCTCAACTCCTCACTAACCGGAATAACAATGATACTGGGAGTAACCATAATGAGGAGGAACATCATAACGATGAACAACCCAAGACTGAGAAGTTGAAAGAAAGTTCTTCTATGGATGCTGAAGTTCTTAAAGTCATCAAAGTTCAGATCGCATCCCTAGCCCAGAGGGACGAACTAAAGAAAGTAGGGGCAGTCCGTCCTTACCCTTTGGAATGGGATTCAGTACCACCCACTAAAGTTCAAGCCACCAACGTTACATACGTATGATGGTAAGAGCTTACCGAACCAGCACATCTACTACTTCCGGTCTCAGACCGGTAATGTTATAGACAATGATGCTATTATGGCCAGACTGTTCATTGGCACCCTGAAGGGGGTAGCATTCGACTGGTTCCGAAGCCTTCCTCCGGGCTCTATCAATTCTTGGATCGACTTGAAAACTCAATTTCTTTCTCGTTTTTATGAGGATGACACTGAGATAACCATGGAAAAATCCTCTCTACCATACAAAGGAAGGGCGAATCTGTCCGAGACTACATTGAGCGGTTCAGAAACTTGTCCCTGATGTGCCCAACGGGGATGCCATTACCATGCTCTTGCAAACATGCAGGCATAACTTTCTCGACCAAGTGGAGATTCGTATGGGGCTGTCAAAGCCCATACCTGGAAGGAACTAGTCGAACAAGCTGAGATAGCCGAAAAGTCGTCTAAGAAATTTGAACCATCTACCCCTAAAGGCAAATGGGGTATGAATAATAAGGGGCTCAGCGACATGGCGCAGTTTTCTCAGGCCAAAGGGAAAGCGACTATGTCCGTTGAATTGTTAGGGGACGTTCATTTGAAGGCCAAGAAGAGCAGCTTCAATAATCAGGAGTCTAAGTTTCCTCCGAAACAGTACTCCGTCAAAGACGAGTAGGTGGTCACAATATTCCATTTATTCCACAAAGGGAATAAATTGAAGCTGCCAGATGTTCGGCGCCCTAATGAAGTGGGACGCATGAACGATCCCAACTATTGCCTCTTTCATAGGATGGTTCATCATCCTACTGACAAGTGCTTTGTCCTCAAGAACAAAATTCAAGCTTTAGTCGACGCCGGAGTTTTGACTCTGAAATCAGAACAAAAGAAAGTCACTGCAAACATGGTAATCCTCGAGTTCGGCAAAACCCCAAAAGTCACAGTACCTGATGGGACCTTCCCAATCCCTGAAGCACGGCTAAAAGTAAAGCATCCTTCAGCCAAAACTCAAGAGAGTAAGGGTCTTGTTCCCTTGACATTGGAAACAGGGAAAATCATGTGGATACACCCAGACCTTTCCCAAGACGAACAATGGGATTCGAAGAAATCCAAGTCAAAAGGCAAATCTTGCAATGTTATCTCCATCTTGCCGGATGATGGCAATCTCACATCAGCTTAGCGATTCTGAAGGAGAAAAGCACACTTGCACAGCGCGGGCTGATGTACCTCAACCCACGGGCACTCGATCTGAAAAATCATACTTAAAACAGTATGAGAAAGTTACTGACGAGGCACAACAGCAGACAACATCAATACAAATACCTACACCGGCTCCACTTCCGACGACGGGAAAAGAGAAGTAGAAAGAAATCCGGTTTGACCATGTCCTGAAGAAGCCTTCAGGTCCAGGGTTTAATATACCCTTTGTTTTGACATATTGGCCCAGCTGCTAATATCGCAGCTCGTATCACCGTACACGAGCTCCTTCATCTCTCGAAAGAAACAAGAGAAGCGCTTAGAGATGCCTGGCTAACTCAGAATTATTTCTGACACATATGCCAGAAATCCCTAGGGGTGACACTCAGCCCTCTTGCTCTGAATGCCATCATATACAACCGAAAGTACCTGCTATTACTTTCACGGCTGAGGATATGCTTCTCAAGGATAATAAGCACGATCGACCTTTGTACTACACCGGGTACATCGGTTCAACGTGCATTGAAAGGGTAAAGGTTGATCCAGGGTCTACACTCAGCATTATACCTAAAAGGCTCCTCTACTTTCTTGGCATGCCACTATATCGGTTGTCTGCAACCACTACAACAATATACGATTTTAATGCAGGGAGTAATCATCCACTTGGAAAGATTTGACTCCGTTGCTGAATCGGGAGCCTGAAATCAGAGGTGACGTGCTACGTCATTGATGCTGACACGTCATACAACTTGTTACTAGGGCGACCTTGGATCCACGCTAATTGGATTGTTCCCTCCACTCTGCACCAGTGCTTCAAATATGTCGAAGATGATGCAACAGTACGAACTGTCTTCGCTGAGAAACAACCATTCAAAGGGGTGAAAAATTACTTTACTGATGCTCTCCTATATCAGGAAGTCAGTGAAATGTCAAAAGATTCATTGCCTGACAATAATGATAGGGGCAATGAGGTAGATTTAGAGTCTGAAGGTGACACACCAGCTACTTTGGTCGGCAAACTAATTATAGCATACTTTAATCCTCAATGTAATACTCTTTCTGAAGAGGAGGACGAATGGGTAATTAATGACAATATTTCTTTTGGTTATCGTGTGAGTGTCGTATTGCTTGAATCTGTTACGGATAGCTCTCTACACATGCCCTTGTATAAACCAAGTACATCAAGAACATCCGTGAAATGTATAGAAGGATCCGTTCTAGTGGTTCCTCCGTCCAAAAAGGGTCAATCACCAATAATATTCGGTAGAGCCCAACTGCAAAGGTCTACAGTCACAGATTCAAGTTCAAGCTCAGAGACCCCACAAATTTTTCATTATGCACGATCAACACAGCGTATGATGAAGAGAATGGGATATAATCTGCAGCATGGGAAATGCCTGAATTTCAGAAAAGGAAGACGTGATTTTTTGTGCAACTTTGTGCCAAGAGGGAAACCTACAAATTACTATGATAACACACGTAAGGGGTTGGAATATATTACACCTACACCGCCAACGACGGTTCGACCCAAAGATAACAAACCAATCCCATCACGTTCTGCCTTTTCCTCCGAATGGGACTCAAATGTCAGTGTAGGAAAATTGTTCAAAGAGCTCACTGTTAATATGACTTCAGGCAGCCAATTGGAGCCAGCAGAAGCTACTGATGAGGAACCATGGGCTCAGCAATTGAATTTCCAGTGGGAAAAGCGATTCGAACAACGCGAACCACGTACTGAAGACAAAGTGATCCATGTTAACTTGGGTAGTCAAGATCACCCTAAACCCATCTTTGTAAGTGAAAGCCTATCACTTACGGAAAGAGAAGAATTGATAGTACTCGTAAGAGAGTATATCGATGTCTTCACATGGAACTACGAGGATATGCCCGGACTTGATCCACAATTAGCCATGCATCGTCTGAGCATCAGGCCTGACGCCAAGCCAGTCAAGCAACTACAATGCCGATTTCGCCCGAACATTATGGACGCTATTGAAGCCGAAGTCCATAAACTCATTACATGTGGCTTCATACGGGAGGAACAACATCCAGATTGGGTTGCTAACATCATCCCCGTTCTCAAGAAAATGAAAAAAATTTGGATCTGTATTGACCACCACGATCTCAATACAGCGTGTCCTAAAGACGAATTCCCATTGCCCATCATCGATGTCATGATTGACAATACTTGCAGATTCGAAAGAATGTCTTTCATGGACGGCTTCTCAGGGTATAATCAAATTAAGATGTATCCAGAGGATGAGAAGCATACTTCATTCTGGATACCGTTGGGAGTGTATTGTTATACCGTGATGCCTTTCGGATTAAAGAACGCGGGAGCAACTTATCAGCGCGCGATGAGTGTAATTTTTCGTGACCATCTCCGAAAGACGGTAGAATGTTATGTCGACGACATTGCTATCAAAAGTTGCGAAAAGATTGACCATCTTTGTGACTTGAGAATGATGTTCGACATAATGCGGGCTCATCGACTAAAGATGAATCCGACAAAATCCTTCTTGGGGGTTTCGAGTGGCAAGTTCCTTGGATTCATTGTTACATCAAAGGGAATTCATCTTGACCCCGATAAAGTCAAAGCCATTCAGAGCATGCATCCACCTAAGAATCTCAAAGAACTTAGGGGCCTACAAGGTAGACTGCCTTATATCAGAAGATTCATAGCAAATCTCTCATGCTGTTGTCAACCGTTCACCCGACTCATGAAAAAGATGTCTCTTTTGTATGGGATCAAGCCTGTCAAGAAGCTTACGAAGATATCAAAAGATATCTCACAAAACCTCCAGTCTTAGTAGCTCCCACATCAGGAAAATCATTCCTGCTTTATATAAAAGCTATGGACCATTCTCTCGGTGCTCTGCTTGCTCAAAAAAGATGATAATGGTTATGAACAGGCTATTTATTATCTGAGCAGGACTCTGATAGGGGCGAAATCTCGCTATAACCCTATTGAGAAGGAATGCTTAGCTCTTGTCTTTGTTATTCTGAAGACACGATATTATTTGGTCAGCCAAACCATACATGTCATTTTCAGAGTGAATCCTTTGCGTCTTCTTATGACGAAACTAGGATCACTGAATTCTAGATTAGCTAAATGGGTCCTCGTTTTATCTCAGTACGACATGCTCTTTGTCCCTCAGAAGGCGGTTAAAGGTCAGGCACTTGCAGAGTTCTTGGCTGCTCATCCGGTTTCGGAAAGCTCAAAACTTCATGAAGACATTTCAGATGAAGTCTTCGAATCTAATATAACTTTAAAGGATGAAGTTTGGCAGATGTTCTTCGATGGAGTGTCACGAACAGGCCCTAAAGGCAAGAGCATTACTGGTGTGGGGGTTGTGTTTATCTCACCGGAAAATCATATCCTTCCTAGGGCATTTTCTCTGACAGAATCATGCTCCAACAATGTGGCAGAGTACAACGCTCTACTCATTGGCCTTCAGCTCGCCCATGAAATGGGGGTACGCTACCTTAAAGCTTATGGTGACTCAAAACTGATTATCAATCAGGTTAAAGGCGAGTATGAGGTCTGTCACAAAGATTTGGTACCTTATCATCACGCAGTCATCGAAATGGCTAATCTATTTAATGGCTTTTATATCAGTCATGTTTCCCGATCTCAAAATACTAAAGCTGATGCTCTTGCTGCACTAGCAAAAACATTAGCCTTACCAGTCGACACCAAGTATCACCTTACAGTGGCTACTAGACACCTGGTTTGTTCTAAACATATGTTGAGAACCAAAGAGGTCTATAACATCTCGACGGATCTTGAACCGAGAGATTGGCGATTCCCCCTCATCGACTATGCTTTGCATGGTTTGCTGCCGGATGACCCTAAAGAAGCGGCATCTATCAGACGAAGGTCTCTCCATTTTTACTATGATCTAATAGTAAAGAAACTCTACCGTCGCTCATATGACGGTATCCTCCTCCGTTGCCTTTCTAATTCAGAAGCACAAGAAGTGCTTAAAGAAGCGCACGACGGCATATGAGGAGCTCATCAGCCAGGTTCAAAACTCAAGGACTGATTGCACAGATTAGATATTATTGGCCAACCATGATAGTCGATGCCATCCAGTATGCATGAAGGTGTAAAGCATGTCAAATCCATGCAGACTTCATACATCAGCCTCCAGAGTTGCTCCATCCAATCGTTGCTTCGTGGCCATTTGAAGCATGGGGAATCAATATCATAGGACCGATCAGCCCCTCTTCAACAAAAGGTCACAGGTTTATCTTAGCAATAACCGATTACTTTTCAAAGTGGGCAGAGGCTATACCACTGCTGGAAGTTAAAACTTCTAACGTGGTTAATTTTATCAAACACCATGTCATCCATCGATTTGGTGTCCCTAGGCGGATCATCCATGATAATAGTCCCCAATTTGCAAGACAGGTATTCTATCGGTTCTGTGATAGATACCGGATTCAGAATGTGGCATCAACTGCTTATAACCCTGCTGCTAATGGCTTGGCGGAAGCATTCAACAAGATAATTATCAAGCTACTCAAAAAATTCGTTTCATCAAATAAGCGAGATTGGAATGAGAAGCTTAGTGAATGTCTTTGGGCCTATCGAACCCCAGTTCGGACCCCGACAGGCAATATGAAAAGTCACCTAGAGGGGGGGTGAATAGGTGACGATGCTAATCTAGTGAACTTAATGCGGAATTTAAAAACTAATTGCAATTACAACAATGATGCACACACAAGCAAGTATAAGATATAGCAATTTGCACAATACACAAAGTAAAGAGAGAGATAGAGAGAGAGTCAATGGATCAAACGCAAACACAGAGATATGTTATCGAGGTTCGAGCACCCAGCTCTACATCCCCGCCTTCGACACACGAAGGATTTCTAATCCACTAGCTAGTTCACAAAGAACTCTCACAAGGAGTACCCAACTCCTCTCTTTACAATCACAACTTCCTCCTTGAGGCACAACTCCAAGCCAACAATCTCCTCACAACTTGAGGGATTTCCAAACTCAAAACCAATACAAGGATCACCTCACAACTTAGAGGGATACAACCCAATAGCCAAACTTCCTCAACACAATGAGGGAAAGGCACAAAGCCAAGCTAAAGATAGGGTTTACAACTTAGTGGTTTCAAACAACAACCACAAAATAATCTCTTTTTACCACACAAAATCCTATAGAAAAGATAGTAGATTTTAGCTCAAGTGTGGAGAAAATCAAGGGATTTGAAACCAGCAACTCAAAGAAAATCTTTGGGAAATAAATGAAACCAAGATAGAGAAGTTCAATTCAAAAACTTTTCCCAAAACTCTTTTCTTTGATTTTTCAAACCCTAATGAAAACACCAAAAAGATTGTTCAATTTGAATCCAAAAACCTATTTTGATTGCAGCAAAAACACCTGAGAGAATGAAAATTTTAGCCCAAAAATTCTTAGAGAAAAACTCTTGCAAATGGGGTATTTATAGGCTAATCCAGAAAATAGCCGTTGGCAGCAGAACTGTCAGAAATACCCTGCCGGTCGACCGCCCGGTCGACCGCCCAAGGTCAATTTTTGATCGTTGTCAGCTACCGGTCGACCGCCCAGTCGACCGAAACAAACAGAGAGCAGCCTGCTCTCAGTCCGGTCGACCGTCCCAGTCGACCGTCCCAAAACTGCCAAACGTGCACAGAATTGTGCACGTCGGTCGACCGGCCCGGTCGACCGACCTCAACCCTAGTCGACTAGTCAGGTTACTAGTCGACTTGGTTGAAGCCTGGAACAGAAAATTCAATTAGAAATATGTTTAAAAATTCTTTTATCTTTTCTAAAAATCACCAAAAATAGTTTTATCATTTTGCATTGATATATAAATATGTGGTAAAAAGTTTAGCTCAAATATCAATCAATATGAACTATTTTTGTGTCTTTTCATTTTTACCAAAAACCAAAAACTGTATTTTCTAAAACTTGGATTTTGAATAGAAAATACGTTTTGTCCAAAACTCTTCCAAGTACAAAAACATGATATTAAACAACATTTAGGCATGATGCATATGGATAGAAATCCAATATACATGAAACAAATATATATCATAGTTTTTGTCATTAATTCCAAAATATGTTTTGTCAAAAATACCAAAACATATAACACATGAATAAAGGAGTCAAAACTAAGTTTGTCTAGGAAATTAAAGCATGCATGTATATAGAATAAATCATATATACATTAAACCATGTAAACTTGTTTTGATCTATCTATTCATGAAAACCAAGATCGGTTAAACCTAAAACCGAAAAACTGAAAACCAATATTCAAAACATGAAACGTGTGTGTTGTGAACTTGAGCATTATCATACTAATCTAATCTTTACAATTAGGCTCTAAACACAAACTAAATTAGGGATACCTAAGTCTTCTTGTAGAGCGCCGTCTCCAAGTTGACTCGGTCCAAACCGTGATTCACCAAGCTCGACTCCAATGAGTGCTAGATGTCATCTTTGATGCTTAGGCTCTTGAATCACCTTGTGAAAGATGTGTGGAAGCTTTCACCAACTAATATCTTGTTAAATATCTGAAACTTAAACATTGCAAGATTATTAGTACACATAACTACATGAGTTAATCATCATCAAACTAGAGTGGAAGGCCTTTGGGCCAACAATCTCCCCCTTTTTGATGAAGACAAAACTCATGGAGTTATATATGCATGGATTAAAGTAAAGCTTCAAAGAAGCTCCCCCTTAACTCATGCATAACAATAAAACATATAAGATATGCAATGAATGTTCTTAAACACATATAAACATGTTCTGGATACCAATTAAAATAAAACATAAACAATGAAACATGCTCTTGACACCAATAAAACAATAATATTGAAACCAACATATTATTACTAATAAAAACCAACTAAAACATATGCATAAATCAACCATGCATATAAACTACAAATTCTTCTCCCCCTTTTTGTCAATCATCAACAAAGGGGTAAAAACAAACATAATGAAAACAAATACTTCTCCCCCTAAATCTTCAAAACAAAGAAGCAATAAATTATTCCAAGGGGTAAAACCAAAGTCAATATGATATCAATTGAAAATAACAAACTTTGAGAAATGCCAAATCCTATTTGAAATAAAACAAGGCATTGAAACAAAATAACATTTTATATCAAAATGAAAACATGTAATGTAAACTTGATACCAATAGAAAAAAAAATTGATACCAAATTTAAGGAAACAAATAGCATCTTGATACCAAAAGAAGATATTTTTCATTATAAGCATATGATACCAATTACTTTAATATCATAAAGTTAGGGAGTGGGAAACAAAAATAATGGTAAACCAAATACCAATTGAAATATAAAATACGAGTTTTCTCCCCCTTTATGAAATACCAAAAGAAAATATGCATAGGCTTGAAATAAGATACCAATAGAAAAACTCAAGCTTAACATAACCAAAATTTGTGCTTCAAGATATAGGGATATAATACTCACAAATAAATCATCTATATATGTATGTAAGACATAGATACCAATAGAAATTGATACTATATGAAGTGTAAACATACATATATAAAACAAAACATATATGAGTATACAAAAGGATGTCAAGATTGATACCAATTGAAAGAATTCAATGATACCAATTGAAACAAGAATAAGATCAAGTGTATGACTCATATCAACTACCACCCATTTCATGATCAAGTTTAAAATGATTTTCATTATAAAGCATACATGAGCATGATCTCCCATCCAACCGCCCATAGAAGGTAGGAGTTTTCAAAAATAGATTTAGAAATATAGTATGTTTGAAAAACTCTACCTCATGAAGAATATCACAACTAGTCATATGAATCAACTAGTACGAAATCCTTCAAGATAAAACACAAAGATTTTTCATGAAACATGAGAATCACATGATCACCAAACACTCAAAATCTATATGTGATTAGTATCCAATATTGCATATTTTACATCATAATTCCCATGCATATTACAAATAAATATGTGATTTTCACTCCTCTTCTCTACATATTTGCAGGTATACACTTAATGGAGAGATATCCAAATAATCACTTAATTAACACTAATTAAGTGATTAATCCATGATTAGGATAAAGCCAAATTCAAATCCAGATCTAGAGAGATCCGCGCGCCAATTGGAGAATCCAAGTAGTCTACGTGGCTAACAACCCAACAAGAAGATCTCACCAGAAAATCTGGGCTCAACGGCCCAGATCTCGCGGCGATCCCGCGCCAATCCGCGGCAGTTCTAGGGCCGTTGAGCCCCGGATTTTGTGGCAACCACCTTGGCTCTCGAAGCTTCTCCTTTCTGCTATAAATAGTGCACCTTCACCTGCGAACAAAGACTGATCAGAGAAGAGAGGGAGATTAGTGTAAAACTTGTAATTTTGTTAGTTTTTCTTTAGGATTTTTAGTTCTCTCTATGATCTTCTCTTCCCTAGAATTCAATGTAAAAGAGAGTGATTGTGAGGGAGAGAGCTTGTGTAATCAAGGGTGACACTTGAAGCAACAAGGATTGATCCATCCTCCTTCCTCTACTTGAAGCTTGGTTCTAGTTCTATGTGCTTTCTTTAATTGCTTTCTTTATTGCTTTGTTTACTTCTTGCAATTTACTTCATGCTTTCTTGTATTTTTCTTATGGCTTGTTGTAGCTAATTCCTTCTCCATGTACTAGTTTACCACTAGCTTAGCTTACTTCACTAACTCATGGGTGATTGCCTTTGTTAATCTTGCAAGTTGTATGATCTTCTCTTCTCCGACGGTTAAACCACCGTCTACCAAGTGAGAAAGTAATTAGGTCAACACGCGAGACGAATCCTACGCCAATGGAGTGACAACATTAGGCACGCATTCGCTATCAAGGAGTCTAGTAAGTCTTGGCAAGCTAGCAAGGTAAGCTAGTCATGGATTGCTTTCTTTAAGTTTTCTTTCTTTTTCTTGTGAATACCACATCCACTTATTGATTTCTTTTCCAACGATTTCCACCATGAACATAGCCATCCTTTCTTTTAGTTTCTTTTGCATTTGATTCACTAAGTTTATAAGTAAGAGAAGAATACTCGTTTGTTCACTTCACTACCACACGTTAAAGCTTCCATCGCGAGCTCTCCCTGAGAATCGACTCGGTATAGCCCTATGCTATAGCGGAGACAAGAAAGGGTACATAAAATACATTCTTATACACATAATAAGTACACCTTTTCCGTCTAATCAAAAAATTGGCGCCGTTGCCGGGGAGAGCAACGTTATTTTTGGTTTAAAGTGAAGTACTAAACGATTCTTCTTCTCTGTTGCAGGTTACAGGAGAAGAAAACAGGAAAATATTCATTGCAATAACATACAAGTGGACCTGGGCCTCTGCTCAAGAAAGCAGAGCCCAGGATCCCTCCAAATTGCCGCGGATCCACGGCAATTTGCCGTGGGAACGCGGCAAAGAGGAGTTCACTTCTAACAATTTTTCTGCAGGGTCTTCAGCTCTGCAAGATACAGCTTCTGAAATACTTAACTTTCTGTATTTTTCACCATATACCTGCTTAATTAAAAAACAGTAAAAAGTTGGTTGAATTGTTAAAAATTGTTTAGACACTTGCATTTTAGGCACGTGTCTCTTCAATTCTTTACTTTTACTGTTGAAGAGTGCTGGAGGCAAGGTACGTGTTTGCATTGCATTTAGACTAGGACAAACTCCTTGCTTGATTTTCTTGCTTTGAGTGAATCCTTGTTATATTTCTTGTACACTTGCACAATTCAATTTTAAGGGCATAACCCGTAAATAAGATAAGGTGGGGAGTTCATTACCCTTTCCTTAGCCCGAAAACCACAACCCAAGCACTCACTAACCCAAGCCTAATTTAATAAAAAGTAGACGTTGGCCCTAGGGACATCTCGGACTCACTTAGGAGATTATCCTAAGGGGGAAAAGTGTTGGAACTTAACTCTTGCAAAATCGGTGTCTAGGAAAGGGGTTGAGGGCCGAAAGCCCGAAGGTTGCTGGTTACTTAATTAAGGAACGTCTCCGAACGGAAAACCTCCCACCAACCTTACCCTTCCCTGGCTGATTAGCTTGTGGTTAGAGTCTACACTGAACCTCCCGTGGACAGTCTATCAGTTAGGAGTCGTCTAGGTCTAAGTCTACCCTAACTTAGGTTAGAATTTTTTTTCTTTTCTTTTCTTCTTTTGTTTGTTTGTTTGTTTGTTTGTTTTTGTTTGTGATTGTGTGATATGGCTTATAATTACAATTCTTTCCATCCATATGTCACACACACTCCATATTCGGATAATTCCAACCCGGTGTTTTACAATATGCACCAACCACATACACCGGGTTGGCCTTATCCGAATCAATATGACCCATACCCCCCATCTAACAATTATAATGTCCAAAATAATTTCAACTCTTCATCGAGTTATTGGGGATTCCAGTCCCCCGAGTTTAATTATCAACCTCCTTGTCCACCATTTCCACCAAGTCCACAATATTCACAAGATTCATTTCCCGATTCCGCTTCATATACTCCTTTTTCTGAACCAGTTGAAGAAAAATCTGATTTACTAAGGAGTTTAGAAGCTAACTTACAGAGAGCTGAGCAAACACTTCCTGAATTATTTCCCTCTCCAATTCCACAGTATTTTCAAGAATCTTACTCAGTTCCACCTTCTCAGTATGAACAACCATTTGTCATGGAACCGAGTAATGATTTCTTGTGTGAGTCCACTTTTCCATCATCACACACTTTTGACTCACAATTTCACCATCACTTCCAAGACAACACTTCATCTTTTCATCCAAATAATGAAGTCATCAATTTTGAAAAGATGCTTGAAGACATGACCCATGCTCAAAATGCTCGTGCCCGTGACTTAGATTTGCTGATCCAAACTCTTCATTCTCATCCTATTTCTAAGGTCACTAGCCACTCTGTTAAAACCAAAGAGTCATGTAGTCTTGGAAGTTCAGATTCAATTTCAGCACATTCACCTGAACTTGTTCACACTTCTGAAAATCCAATTGATATATTGGCAAGTTTTCCATTTCCTGAAATTGAACTTGCACATGATCCTGAACTTCCACTTGATGATTCAATTTTCCTTCCTGATTCAATCATGACTTCCATATCCTTACCTGATTTCAATCCATTTCCCAAGTCAGAATTGGATCCATTTCCTATCCATTGTGAAAATGAATCACCAATCTTTTATGATGATCACATAGAACTTGGCCAATTCCATACTTCTGAAAATCCCATTGATAAATTGGTAAGTTCTCCACATTTAATTGAACTGCATGAAGAATGTGATCTTGAACCCCAACTTTGTGATTCAATCCTTTTTTCTGATTCCATAATGACTCCGGTATCTTTACCTCACTTCAATCCTTTTCCGGAGCCGACATTGAATCCAGTCCCAATTCACAATGAAATTGAATCACCCATCTTTAAGGATCATGTCGAACTTGCCCAATTCTACACTTCTGAAGATTCAATTGACATTTTGGCAAGTTCTCCATCTTGTGGAATTGAACTCAATGAGAAATGTGACCTTGATTTTCTCGATCTCTTTACTTCTGAAACTGATTGTACAATTCTATCAGAAGATGTTGACTTAAGTTTTGAAGAATTGTACGGTGATGAGCTTGAATTTCTTAAAATTGGAAGTAAAGAGATATCACCCATAGTAGGTCACATTCCATTGTTGGACAACACATGTGGACTTGAGTTTTCATTTCTTGACTTGGACCATATTTCTGAACTCACTTCGACTCCTGAACCGTCACTTGACTTAAGTCACATTTCTGAGTCAGTATTCATTCCTGTCCTTCCAGAGTCCAAGTCAACTGTTCTATCATTTCATGCACCATTCTGGGACAAGGTAGTTGATAAATTTGACTCTGAAATTATTAGGAAAATCTTAAAATTAGATGGGGTCATGTACATAATTAAAATAACACATGCATACATCATTTTAGTGGGTCATATTTCTGAGATTTTTGGTGGGTTCCTGAAAACCCAAAGCAAAGTTGATTGGGCCATGTTCCGTGGACCAATCCGACCACCACCGGAACCACCACCTTGAGGTAATTTTTTCCTTCCCTCTCTATTTTGTTTCATGCATACATATATCATGATGCATTGAGGACAATGCATGAAATAAGTGTGGGGGAGGGTTTACTAACTTAGAGTTTTTAGAATTTCTTTCTTTTACACTTCTTTTAGAGTTTTTAGATTTTCTTTATTTTTACACTTCTTTTAATAAATAAAAAAATAAAAAAAAAAAACTTTTTGAAATAAGAGACAAAGTTTAGATCTATTTTTAAGAAAATTAAGATGTATCTTAGAGATTAAGAAAGCCTTAATTATGATATCTTAAACATAGTTGAAGTAATAGATCTTGTTTTAAAATTATAGGCTAAGTAAGTAAAATTGGTGAGATATTTTTATCTTGAATTTTTTGCCTTAGATAATATGCACTTTACACTTACACATTTCTTGGGATGGAGACAAAGACCAAAAATGCCATATAAATAAAAAAAAAAAAAAAATATATATATATAATAAAAAAAAAATATAAATAAAACATCACCTATTAAGCTGGGAAATTGTGCCTCAAGAAGCATAATTACTCACGCCTAACGGTGATCATAATGAATAATCCCTCTTAGTTATGTGGCCTTTTCTACTCGAGACCTTAAACCCGAGGGATGTTTTCTCATCTGGTGCCCTAAGACCATCTGGTTTGGGAGTCATCGGTTAAAGGCTCGCTACAAGGGTAGACTAGAAAGCCTAGACTAAGGGAAGATTAAATAAAAAAAAAAAGAGAAAAAAAAATATATATATATATATATATAGATAAATAAATGGCATTATGGTTGGAGTTGAAATCCCAGGAAATTTTCACTTACACGGTGTGCATACTATCTAGGTTTTATGAAAGATAAAAATATTCAATCCAATTTTGAATTCTTACCTTAATTAAAAATGAGATCTTGCATGGATACTAAGTTTAAGGAAGAATAATTATAGGTGGACTTATGACCTAGGATCACTTATATTTTTGCAAAAATAGTTCGTAAACATGTCTCTTATTCAAAATGCGTTTTCAAAATACTAACATTTGTCTTCTTTCTTTATGGATTTTGTGGGTGTAATCCGCTGAAAACCCTCAGGAGACAACACTCCTCCTCTAGGGTAACCTAGAGGTTTAACGGCTTGTTGCACATGCTCAGTGCAATCGCGTCACCTGCGAAAGTGGTGTAATAAATTGGTAGTTTAGATTTTTCTTTTCTTTTTTCTTAGTTTTGCTCGGGACGAGCAAAAGAATAAGTGTGGGGGTGTGATTAGTATCCAATATTGCATATTTTACATCATAATTCCCATGCATATTACAAATAAATATGTGATTTTCACTCCTCTTCTCTACATATTTGCAGGTATACACTTAATGGAGAGATATCCAAATAATCACTTAATTAACACTAATTAAGTGATTAATCCATGATTAAGATAAAGCCAAATTCAAATCCAGATCTAGAGAGATCCGCGCGCCAATTGGAGAATCCAAGTAGTCTACGTGGCTAACAACCCAACAAGAAGATCTCACCAGAAAATCTGGGCTCAACGGCCCAGATCTCGCGGCGATCCCGCGGCAATCCGCGGCAGTTCTAGGGCCGTTGAGCCCCGGATTTTGTGGCAACCACCTTGGCTCTCGAAGCTTCTCCTTTCTGCTATAAATAGTGCACCTTCACCTGCGAGCAAAGACTGATCAGAGAAGAGAGGGAGATTAGTGTAAAGCTTATAATTTTGTTAGTTTTTCTTTAGGATTTTTAGTTCTCTCTATGATCTTCTCTTCCCTAGAATTCAATGTAAAAGAGAGTGATTGTGAGGGAGAGAGCTTGTGTAATCAAGGGTGACACTTGAAGCAACAAGGATTGATCCATCCTCCTTCCTCTACTTGAAGCTTGGTTCTAGTTCTATGTGCTTTCTTTAATTGCTTTCTTTATTGCTTTGTTTACTTCTTGCAATTTACTTCATGCTTTCTTGTATTTTTCTTATGGCTTGTTGTAGCTAATTCCTTCTCCATGTACTAGTTTACCACTAGCTTAGCTTACGTCACTAACTCATGGGTGATTGCCTTTGTTAATCTTGCAAGTTGTATGATCTTCTCTTCTCCGACGGTTAAACCACCGTCTACCAAGTGAGAAAGTAATTAGGTCAACACGCGAGACGAATCCTACGCCAATGGAGTGACAACATTAGGCACGCATTCGCTATCAAGGAGTCTAGTAAGTCTTGGCAAGCTAGCAAGGTAAGCTAGTCATGGATTGCTTTCTTTAAGTTTTCTTTCTTTTTCTTGTGAATACCACATCCACTTATTGATTTCTTTTCCAACGATTTTCACCATGAACATAGCCATCCTTTCTTTTAGTTTCTTTTGCATTTGATTCACTAAGTTTATAAGTAAGAGAAGAATACTCGTTTGTTCACTTCACTACCACACGTTAAAGCTTCCATCGCAAGCTCTCCCTGAGAATCGACTCGGTATAGCCCTATGCTATAGCGGAGACAAGAAAGGGTACATAAAATACATTCTTATACACATAATAAGTACACCTTTTCCGTCTAATCAATATGGCACCAATAGTACTCATGAAAATCAAATCATGAGAAAACATCAAAATAAGGTGAGTGTACAAGTGTTGTGAGAAACATATCATCATGAAAATGGATAATTAAGCTCAATATAGTAATCATCAAGATAAGAAACATAAGTGAATCATGAAATCCATGAAAGTTCATCCATATGATTTAAGCTTCAAGGCATATGTATGTCATGTACAAACTAAAGTATACATACATATCCTAAACACAATGAGTCCACAAAAGTATATGCATGAAGGCACGTGGCTCAAGAATGTACATGTATAATCAATAGTTTGGACAAGATACACATATACATGAAGTTAAACAAATAAACACGAAATCAAGAAAACTAAATTTTCACCAAAACTAATTTCATTTCAAGGTATATGTATGAATTGCCAACAAAATAAGTGTACATACATATCCCTAAACACAATTGAGTCCATATATATAGATTTGCATGAAAGGCAAATGACTCAAAGGGTATACATGTATATCTTAAGGTTTGGCAAAATAAACATATACATGAAATGAAAACTCATATACATAAAACAAATCCAAAAATAGGAATACAAGTTTAAAATGCATGAATCATCAAAACTAGACTATACTGGAACATCTAAAGGGTACAAATAGGCATCCAAGCACAAACATATATAAAGGTTTATTTGTGTCCCACTACATGTGCAAGTATAAATTCAAGTCTTAATGAAAACTAACATCTAAATAAGTAATCAAATCATTATGCATAAAACAGATACAAATCAATCATGAAAAACATAAAAATGATCATGAAGAACATCCACATGCTATTAGAATCAAGAAATACATGATAGCCTATAAACATCAAAACATGTGGCTAAATTAGAAATCATACAACACAAGTTATTTATCAAAACATGAATCATTAAAACAAAAAAATCATAGTCAACCATATGATTTGCATGACAAAGACATGTGCATTAAACCTATGATAAACATGATAGCTAAAATATAAAGAGAACACAAAATATGGGTCCATACTAAACATGGGTGTCTCAATAACTAATCATGTAAAGCATAAGTCTAATAAACATGGCAAATATCATACTAATAAAAAACATGAGTCATCAAAACAAAACATCATAAACATTCATATGATCATTATGTATATGCATGTACATTAGATTTAGGGCATACATGTTAGTTTAAACAAGGTGAGAACACTTAAATATAGATCCATATAAAACATGGGTGCTCAAGTAACTAAACATGTATAACACTATTCTAATAAGTATGGCATAAGCATAATGAATAACAAAACATGACATGCTATAAATAGATGAACATTAAAAGCATGCAAATAAAAATGGGAGTTAGAGAATGATACCAAAACGATGAAGGTGCATCTCTAGTTCTCCAAACCACAGTGGTCCCCCACCTAATCTCCTTGAGAGTGAAGCATCCAAATGGTTCTCCTTTTAGCTTAGAATGCATCCACCTCAAGGCACCAACACTCTCACGTTATGCGAGAGCCTCCACCTACATCAAACATCAAAGAGGTGGATCTTGGTACCCATTTTATTGTGGGTCCACGGGGGTTAGTATCTCTCCTAACCCAAACAAGATTAGTTGCTAAATTTCCAATATGTAATCTATCATAGCAAAATCTAGCAAGGTGGCCTTTTCGACCACAATGTGTACAAGTGTACACATGAGCATACATGTTATGATTGTGTCCGTGATGAGCATGTGTATGCCGTGATGGGTGTGCATGCATAGTTGGAGCTTGTTTCTTGCGAACCAAGGATTCCAAACGAGTGTGATTTAAAGCACATTGGCTCAAAGTGGAGCCCAAACAATCAACACTTTTCTTCAAATTATTTATATCATTTTCAATGCTAGAAGATAAAGTGGAGCATGCTATAGGTGTGCAAGAAGTAGAAGCTACACTAGCATGGCAAACATGAATATCAATATCATTTTGCAAAGATTTATTTTTATTCAAAACCAAATCCAATTCTTTTGTTATGAAATCAATTTCATTTTTCAAAGTAACATTTTCTTTAAAAATAAGATCTAATTTTGAAGATAAGATCTCATTGTGCTTTACAACATCATCACAATCATTTTTGTTTTTCAAAAATTCATTTTCCTTTAAAACAAGTTCGAGTTGAGATTTAAGTGAGTCACATTCACTTGCAATCTCTTCCTTCTCTTGCAACATCAATTCAAAATTAGAGCATAAATCCTTTAATTCATTTTTCAAAACAAGATTATCATCTTTCAACAAATCATGTTTTTCTAACAAATTCTCAAGCTTTTGAACAAGTTCCATATTTAAAGTTTGAACTTCAAACATCCATGACAATAGGAACTAGAGCTATCATCTATTTGAGAATCCGATTGTACCTCAAGGGAGTTCTTCCCTTGGACCATGAGGCATTGCTCTTCGGACTTTTCTCTCTTAGATCTCCTCATCTTGTTGATAATCCTTGGAAGCTCGGGAGAAGTCAAGATGCTCCAAACTGCAAAAGCCGAATCATAACGATCAAAAACATGTAATAAATGTTCATTTAGAGATGCTCTAAGTGCCCTAAGTGCTAATGCATTGGCCTTCTTATGCTTGCTACTATTTGGGAGGGATTCTATGGTAATGGCTTGATAAACTAGATGTCCTAGGTCTTTTAAATGTTTAGTCATATTAGCCTTCCAAGCATCAAGTCTAAAATGATCAAACATAGGAGGGCTAGTCATAAGTGCAAACTAAATGTGTGCAAATGAAAATGCAAATGAAGATTAGCAAACCAAGATCTCACTCCTAGGTGGTTAAACCTAAATATCAGGAGCGCTAGCTCTGATACCAATTGAAAAGTCACCTAGAGGGGGGGGTGAATAGGTGACGATGCTAATCTAGTGAACTTAATGCGGAATTTAAAAACTAATTGCAATTACAACAATGATGCACACACAAGTAAGTATAAGATATAGCAATTTGCACAATACACAAAGTAAAGAGAGAGATAGAGAGAGTCAATGGATCAAACGCAAACACAGAGATATGTTATCGAGGTTCGAGCACCCAGCTCTACATCCCCGCTTTCGACACACGAAGGATTTCTAATCCACTAGCTAGTTCACAAAGAACTCTCACAAGGAGTACCCAACTCCTCTCTTTACAATCACAACTTCCTCCTTGAGGCACAACTCCAAGCCAACAATCTCCTCACAACTTGAGGGATTTCCAAACTCAAAATCAATACAAGGATCACCTCACAACCTAGAGGGATACAACCCAATAGCCAAACTTCCTCAACACAATGAGGGAAAGGCACAAAGCCAAGCTAAAGATAGGGTTTACAACTTAGTGGTTTCAAACAACAACCACAAAACAATCTCTTTTTACCACACAAAATCCTATAGAAAAGATAGTAGATTTTAGCTCAAGTGTGGAGAAAACCAAGGGATTTGAAACCAGCAACTCAAAGAAAATCTTTGGGAAATAAATGAAACCAAGATAGAGAAGTTCAATTCAAAAACTTTTCCCAAAACCCTTTTCTTTGATTTTTCAAACCCTAATGAAAACACCAAAAAGATTGTTCAATTTGAATCCAAAAACCTATTTTGATTGCAGCAAAAACACCTGAGAGAATGAAAATTTTAGCCCAAAAATTCTTAGAGAAAAACTCTTGCAAATGGGTATTTATAGGCTAATTCAGAAAATAGCCATTGGCAGTAGAACTGCCAGAAATACCCTGCCGGTCGACCGCCCGGTCGACCGCCCAACGGTCAATTTTGACCGTTGTCAGCTACCGGTCGACCGCCCGGTCGACCGAAACAAACAGAGAGCAGCCTGCTCTCAGTCCGGTCGACCGTCCCTGTCGACCGTCCCAAAACTGCCAAACATGCACAGAATTGTGCACGTCGGTCGACCGGCCCGGTCGACCGACCTCAGCCCTAGTTGACTAGTCAGGTTACTAGTCGACTTGGTTGAAGCCTGGAACAGAAAATTCAATTAGAAATATGTTTAAAAATTCTTTTATCTTTTCTAAAAATCACCAAAAATAGTTTTATCATTTTGCATTGATATATAAACATGTGGTAAAAAGTTTAGCTCAAATATCAATCAATATGAACTATTTTTGTGTCTTTTCATTTTTACCAAAAACCAAAAACTGTATTTTCTAAAACTTGGATTTTGAATAGAAAATACGTTTTGTCCAAAACTCTTCCAAGTACAAAAACATGATATAAACAACATTTAGGCATGATGCATATGGATAGAAATCCAATATACATGAAACAAATATATATCATAGTATTTGTCATTAATTCCAAAATATGTTTTGTCAAAATACCAAAACATATAACACATGAATAAAGGAGTCAAAACTAAGTTTGTCTAGGAAATTAAAGCATGCATGTATATAGAACAAATCATATATACATTAAACCATGTAAACTTGTTTTGATCTATCTATTCATGAAAACCAAGATCGGTTAAACCTAAAACCGAAAAACCGAAAACCAATATTCAAAACATGAAACGTGTGTGTTGTGAACTTGAGCATTATCATACTAATCTAATCTTTACAATTAGGCTCTAAACACAAACTAAACTAGGGATACCTAAGTCTTCTTGTAGAGCGCCGTCTCCAAGTTGACTCGGTCCAAACCGTGATTCACCAAGCTCGACTCCAATGAGTGCTAGATGTCATCTTTGATGCTTAGGCTCTTGAATCACCTTGTGAAAGATGTGTGGAAGCTTTCACCAACTAATATCTTGTTAAATATCTGAAACTTAAACATTGTAAGATTATTAGTACACATAACTACATGAGTTAATCATCATCAAAACTAGAGTGGAAGGCTTTTGGGACAACACAATACACCTTTTTTCCTGGTATATGGGTGCGAAGCAGTCATACCGTTAGAAATTCAGATGCCGTCATTACGCGTCACCTTGATGACTAGAATGATAAAGGAGGACAATGATCAGTTGCGTCTCCAAGAGCTCGAAGCATTAGATGAGAAGCGACTACAATCTCAACAACACATTGAGTTGTATCAAGCGTGGATCTCAAAGGCCTTCAATAAGAAGGTTAAGCAAAGGATTTTCTATAAAAGAGATTTGGTTTTAGCCGTCAGACGACCGATGATCATGACGCACAAAATCAAAGGCAAATTTCAGCCCAAATGGGAAGGACCGTTTGTGATAGAAACAGTCTATTCAAATGGAGCATATCGCCTTATGACTTCAGACGGAGACTTACTCATGATGCTAATCAACGACAAGTTCCTAAAGAAGTATTATCCTTGATAAGGGTCCTTCTCATGATCAAGTTAACATTACACCTCTGATCAAGACCTTCATATCAAGATCTCACGGAAGTCGTGTCTACTCCTTTAATCCCAAACTCACCTACAGAGTAAAAACCCAGGGGAAGCATCGTGTTACAAAAAGTAATAAAATAATCCAGCGCCTCTAACGGCTAAGGATAGAGGAAAATGTTGGCCTTTAAGCCCAATATAAGTCCTCGACAACTCATCATGCTAAGGGGAATAGCATGGCTAGCCTGACTCAAACGGTAGTTGGTAAAGGCATATCAAATCCGTTGACAGCTGAGGATTTACTAAAAATCCTAAGGGACCTGTTCCCATTTGATTCCCTCTCCAAAATCACTTACCAATTCCCATCCATGGAATGGTAAGACCACATAGAAAGGTATTCATTTCTTCCTTACGAAATGACGAGTCTAACCTATCACGTTAACATTAAACCTCTGATAGTAAGACTCTAGCCTACTCCCCGGTGGATAAAACCAACATCCCTGCGAATTTGGTCAACTTCTCTGGTGAATAAACTCCGCTTATTATTCTCTTCAATAGAATGACAGGTCCACTCAAATTACTGTTATTTTCAAACACCTCTAATAGTAAATGAATTCTTGTCAAGTTAACATCACACCTCTGACAAGTTGCTTTACAAATCCCCACGAAGCTCTCTGACATATAGTCTTTCATAAGATTTATATTTCTCAGCTCCCCAGCAAATCTCTAGTAGACTCTCTTCAAAGTCTATTATTTCTCACTCAGTCCCCAATGGACTTTCTTGGTTATCACGTTAACAATACACCTCTAACAATTTCTTTCAAAAATATCTAAAGGAGATAGCAATTTCTCACGAAATTTATAATCAAATCCTATTTCTCCCCCCATGGGTAATTCCTTTTACCGTTATGTCCAGCTTGTCACCTCTGAACGGTAAAAATTCTGAGCTTGGTGGCTTCTCAATCGGTTATGTCCAGTTATCACCTCTGAACCGACATATAACCAAGTCTCATCTTTCAGTCCAATAGGGACTATTCCTTGACCGTTATGTCCAGTTTGCCACATCTGAACGACAGGGCTTTGGGTCTATCAATTTCTAATCGGTTATGTCCAGTTTATCACCTCTGAACCGACGGATACCTAGATCTCTCTTCTTATGGTACTTCAACTGTCATGTCCAGTTCACCACCTCTGAACAGATAAGTCTATAACTGTGTTCTCCTTCCCTCTATCAAGGTCAGGAGTTCTTGCTGTCATGTTAATACGACTACCTCTGAATAACGAATTGTGAGCCTGATGTCTCTTAGTTGGTTATGTCCATATTACCTCTGAACCAACGGGTGCCCATATCCAATTCACCCTTGCAGTCCCTAGTGGGCTAGCTGCTAAGTTAATGCGACTACCTCTGGTAGCGGATTTGGAGTTTAGTGTGTCTTAGTCTATCATGTCCAGTATATCACCTCTGAATAGACGGGTCCCTAAAATCGAACTCACCTTCATTTTGTCATCATGTCCAGTTCATCACCTTAGAATGACAAAATTTCGAGCTTGGTAGCTTCTCAATCGGTTATGTCTAGTTTATCACCTCTAAACCGACAGATAGCCAATTCTCCCTTTTTGCTTACTGTTATATCCAGTTCCTCACCTCTGAACAGTAAACACTCTGAGTTTGGTAATTTCTAATCGGTTATGTTCAGTTTGTCACCTCTGAATCATGTCCAATTTATCACCTCTGAATGACAATATTTCGAGCTTGGTGGCTTCTCAATCGGTTATGTCCAGTTTATCACCTCTGAACTGACAGATAGCCAAGTCTCCCTTTTTACTTACTGTTATGTCCAGTTCGACACCTCAGAACAGTAAACACTCCGAGTTTGGTAATTTCTAATCGGTTATGTCCAGTTTGTCACCTCTAAACCGATGAATATCCAATCTCATCTTTCTTTGTCGTTATGTCCAGTTCGTCACCTCTGGACGACAAGGCTTAGTGTCTGGTGATTCCTAATCTTCATGTCCAGGTCATCCGATGATCTTTAATCTATTACGTTAATATTTACCTCTAAACAGTAAAGATCGTCAAGCCCTTTTCTTCCATCCTCATCTCAATATGATTTGAGTCGAGTCATTTCTCAAATTTGTAACTAATCCTATCAGTTTATCACCTCTGATTAGATTAGTTATACCATTATATACAACTTGAAAGTAAGAATTGCAAATTCAGAACATAAAGCAAGTTGGGAATACAACAGAAAGAGTCAAATAAAATTACTTTTTATTGATTCTAAGAGAGGGATACATGGATACATGGATTACAAGGTACGAGGGTGCTTTGTATGACTTAGTCTGTTCTTCAAGGATGGCCAGCCTATTCTTCCTCTCCTCAGCAGCTCTGATGAATGCCTGCGACCTCAACTCGGCCTCATTAAAACTCGCTGTCTGGGATAGGCGAGCCTCGATTTCAGCCAAAATTGCCCTCTGTGCTAGCTCCTGTTGCAGGACTTCATCATTTTGAGCCTTAAGCTGCTCTAGCCGAGCGATCTCCTCAAGATGCACCGGTTCAGCCTTGGACAAAAGAAGATTGGCCTTCTTGATCATTTCCTTAGCCTTTTCAATTTTATCCTTAGCTCGAGAAGAGCACTATTGGAAGTGTTAACACTTTAAAAAAGACAAGATTCTTACTGGCTTGAACAATGTCTAAACTTGTTGACATTTACAAAAAACGAGTGACAGACAAGCTGACGACCAGTCCTAAACCCATCTCCGAGGGACAAGCAGCAACTTGGACTCTACTGATCCAGTGAAGCAGACAGTGAGCCCAGATTGTTTCTGAAGAGACCTAAGCAGGTCTAAAATGCTAGGTTAGCTCAACACTTAGCATCACATGAGCCCAAAGGGATAGCCTTGCTTGAGAGGCTAAGATTGTCCAACTTCGCCTTGAAGCTATTCAAAGCTCTATCAGTAAGCTAACTTACAGCTTTGCCTGAAGCACTCAGTTAACTCCGCAGAGAGTTAGCTTCGCTCGAAGCCACACACAACCGCGCAGAAGGATGTCCGGTAGCTTCGCCATATATGTTATCTAGCTCCGCTGAAGAGCTTTCTTCTGACTTCGCCAGATGCTTCTTCCAGCTCCGCTATGAGCTCGACGCGGCGGCTCCGCTGCGGGTCTATTATGGTCAACTTTTGACCAATTAAATCTCCAGATGAGATCAAATCTAATCAAGATCAAATCTGAGATCAAATTTGGCAGTTGTTTGCCATAATCTCTTGACTCTCCTAAAACGAGTAAGAAGATCAGGGGAGATCTTTCAATTATATGGAAAGAATCAAAACAGATCAGGAGACCGACTTACCTGCTATTCCTAGCTTCGTAGAAGCTGATTCTAGCCTCGCAGTAAGGCTACTTTCCAGATTTAAATAGATTGACTCAATCTGTTTCCAGATTTTTCAAGGGACGATTATATCCCTGCTCTCTCTATAAATAGCCCACCAGAGGCACAAAAAAAAAAGGAGGACGCGCACAAGCAGAGAGCACGCAAGAAAGAGAGAGGCGGCTAAACAGAGATCTATTCTCTAGCTTTCAAGAATTCAGAGAATTCAGAGAACTACTTCTCTAATCAGGGTGGAATTTTCGGAACCAGGCGAGAAGGATTCCCAAGTGAAGGCAGTTTGAGAAGTAACGAGAAGGTTCTACCAACCCTCTGTTCTCCGATTCCCCGAACCAGGTGAGAAGGGAATCCCATCGATTGCATCGTCAAAGGGACAAAGTGGTCGCGCGCTGACCAAACTCCTATCGGCACACTTCTCCAGAATCTCAGAGGAGATCTACTTGTAATCTTTTGTGTTACTTGTAATTTAGCTCCTCAAACCTTTTTTTGTAAGTTTTCCCCTTTGCAAAATCAATAGAAAACAAGATGGCGACTCTGCTGGGATCGATTTCTCTACTGTTGAGAATCAAGTGTCGCAATGCGACGAACATACCTTCGGGTCTATCTCTGAATTCAAGGAAGTCGGTATAGCCAGAGCCTCCCTGGCTAAATCTTCAAACAATTCTCTGCGGAAACAGATGAGGCTCTCTGCGAGCCTAATGCGGTCTTCTAGCGCAACAAGGAAGCAGGCCCGCAGTGCAAGCCTATCACTTTCGAGAACCTGGTCGTTCACTTCGACCAAGGAAAATTTGAAGAAGTCCTCTCTGGGGGTGGTCTAATGCTTCATGCACGGAAGCATAGAAAGGTCTCCATGGCCAAGGCCTCAGAACAGAAACCAGAAGCAGAATTCTGTTGACACCCCTCAGCCTCGCATGTGGCTAGTCAGGTTCCCTGCGAACCTAGGTCTCCTTTGTCAAAGTAGATGTGGAGGCCAAAGCAAAAGACTCTGTATAAAGCCTCAGGCGTAGCTACGACACATGTGCGTCTCTCTTGCGAAGAAAAAGGCAAGATGCCTGCCTGCTCCAACGAGGCTGCTGGCCGCGAAGTCACAACGGCGACCATACCTTCGCCCAATTTAAGAGCAGTAATGCCTCGCGCCAGCCTCGTTCTCATGAGCGAAGCTACTGTACCTCAGGGTACGCATGATGTTCATAGCCGCGAAGCTGGAACCAAAGCACCACAGTGTGCTTCGTTTCCCAGTTCTTCAAGCCAAGCTAAGGGATTGTCCCTAAGTGCTGATAGCGGTGCTTATGCAGCTTCAGCGCCCAAAGGTGTTTCCAAAGCTTTTAGCCACGAATTTAGAGCCAAAGCACTATCTAAGGCTAATCATGTTCGCAGCAACATAGTAGATAAAGCACCACAGCATGCTTCGCTCCCCAGTCCATCAAGCGCTAAGCTCGCGCTTTGCAGCGAGCTAAGAGATTGTCCCTAAGTGTTGACAGCGGTGCTTATGCAGCTTCAACACCCAAGGACATTCCCAAGGTTCTTAGCCGCGAAGCTAGAGCTAAAGCACCATTTAGTGCTAATCCCCTCTGCGGTGATAAAAGGAGCAGGACATCGCCCTATGCGCAATCCACCAGAGCCTCTGTGCTCAATCATTTAGGCCTAGCTGGGTCTGACTTGTGGGAATTCTTGAAAGTAAATGGAAGTCAGAATCTTTTCAAACTTCTTCCTCCTGTTGTCAACAAGTGGGATGTCAGTTGGTGACAGTCCACTCAGTCCATTGCCGGATAGGACCAATCCCCGCCACTCCTCCAGGCCGACGATCAGTTTTTGATCGACTGTCGGTGCAAGCTCCAGTGAAACATCGTAAAAGGAGCATATCGCGAGATTTACCCTCTGCATCCGTTAACATGACAGGAAGAGGACGGGAGCTACACATGGGAAGACGAGCGTCCCATGACACTCCCTACAGTTCCCCAGATCCGGATTATAGCCCAGGCTTGGGCGAAGTCTTGGTACATGAAGAAGGTGTCTTCCGCAACACCAGATCTAGGGTTGCAATACCCTACAGTTATGAACAGCCATCTTCCTCAACTGCAGTAGCCTCACCAGAACCAAGGAGAGGATCAGTCCAATGGTCTGATGAAGAGGATGAAGACAGTGGGTATGCCTCTTCGGCGACAGTCAGCTCAGTGCGAACAGACAGAGTATCAGTGAATATGGCTGAAAACGGTAATGATGACCTTCGTCGACGCTTGGAAGCTCAGGAGCAAACTTTCAAGACCCAGTAAGAAGCTTTGGACAACATTCAACAGATGCTCGCTCAACTCCTCAATAACCGGAATAATAATGACACCGGAAGTAACCATGATGAGGAAGAATCTTAGCAATGAACAGCTAAGGACAGAGAAGTCGAAGGAGGGTTCTTCTTTGGACGCTGAAGTCCTTAAAGGCATCCAAGCTCAAATCGCATCCCTAGCTCAGAGGGATGAATTAAAGAAAGTAGGGACAGTCCATCCTTACCCGCTGGAGTGGGATTCAGTACCATACCCACCAAAGTTCAAACCACCAACGTTACAAACATATGATGGCAAGAGCTCGCCCCAAACCAGCACATCTACTATTTTCGGTCTCAGACCGGTAATGTTATAGATAATGATGCTATCATGGCTAGGCTGTTCATTGGCACCTTAAAGGGGGTAGCATTTGACTGGTTTCGAAGTCTCCCTCCGGGTTCTGAAAATTCCTGGATCGACCTGGAAACCCGATTCCTTTCTCGTTTCTATGAGGACGATACCGAGGTAACCATGGACAAGCTCCTCTCCACCGTGCAAAAGAAGGGCGAATCTATCCGTGACTACATTGAGCGGTTCAGAAACTTGTCTTTGATGTGCCCAGCAGGGACGCCATTACCCATGCTCTTATAGACATGCAGACACAACTTCTTAGACCAAGTAGAGGTTCGCATGGGGGCTGTCAAAGCCTATACCTGGAAAGAACTGGTCGAGCAAGCTGAGATAGCCGAAAAGTCGGCTAAAAAGTTTGAACCATCCACCCCTAAAGGTAAATGGGGTATGAATAATAAAGGACGTGGCGACATGGCGCAGTCTTCTCAAGCCAAAGGGAAAGAGACTATGTCCGTTGAATTGTCAGGGGATGTGCAGTCGAAGGCCAAGAAGGGCGGCTTCAATAATCAGGAGTCCAAGTTTCCTCCGAAATAATACTCCTTCAAAGACGATCAGGTGGCCACAATATTCCATTTACTCCACAAAGGGAATAAATTGAAGCTACCGAATGCTCGACGTCCCAATGAAATAGGACGCACGAATGATCCCAAATACTGTCTCTTCCACAAGATGATTCACCATCCTACTGACAAGTGCTTTGTCCTCAAGGATAGAATTCAAGTTTTGATCGACGCCGGAGTCCTGACACTAAAGTCAGAACAAAAGAAAGTCACTGCAAATATGGTGACCCTCGAGTTCGACAAAATCCCAAATGTCACAGTTCCTGACGAGACTTATCCAGTCCTGCGCCGCGGCTGGAAGTCACACATTCTGCAGTTAAAACTCAAGATAATAAGGGTCTTGTTCCCTTAACACTGGAGACAGGGGAAATTATGTGGATACACTCAGACCTTGTCCAAGACGAACAATGGGATTCAAAGAAGTCCAAGTCGAAGGGCAAATCTTGCAATGTCATCTCCATCTTGCCAGACGATGACAATCTTACATCAGCTTCTCTCAGCGATTCTGAAGGGAAAAAGCACGCTTGCACGATGCAGGCTGACGTACCTCACCCGACGGGTACTCGATCCGAAAAATCATACTTAAAACAGTATGAGAAAACTACTGACAAAACACAACAGCAAACGACGTCAGTATAAGTACCAGCATCTAATTCGGTTCCAACCAAGGGAAAGGAGAAGCCTAAGGAAGTCCGGTTCGACCATGTCCTAAAAAAACCTTCAGGCCTAGGGCTAAACACGCCCTTTCATTTTGACATATTGGCCCAGCTGGCTAATATCCCCGCTCGTATTACCATACACGAGCTCCTTCGTCTCTCAAAAGAGACAAGAGACGCACTTAGAGATGCGTTGGCTGATTCAGAATCATTCCTGACGTATATGCCAGAAATCCCTAAAGATGACGCTCGGTCTTCTTGCCCTGAATGCCATCATGTACAGTCAATGATACCCGCTATTACCTTCACAGCGGAAGATATGCTTCTCAAGGATAACAAGCATGATCGACCTCTGTACTACACCGGATACATCGGTTCAACATGCATTGAAGGGTACAAGTTGATCCGGGGTCTGCACTCAGCATCATCCCCAAAAGGCTCCTCTACTTTCTCAGTATACCACTATATAGGTTGTCCGCAACCACTACAACAATATACTGTTTTAATGCCGGGAATAGTCATCCACTTAGGAAAATTCGACTCCGTTGCCGAATCGGGAGCCTGAAGTCAGAAGTCACGTGCTATGTCATTGAAGCTGACACGTCATACAACTTGCTACTAGGACGACCGTGGATCCACTCCAACTGGATCGTTCCCTCCACTTTGCACCAGTGCTTCAAATATGTTGAAGACGATGCAATAATACGAACTGTCTTCGCTGAGAAGCACCATTCAAAGGGTGAAAAATTACTTCACTGACGCTCTCCTGTATCAAGAGACCGGTGAAACATCGAAAGAATCATTGCCCGACGATGATGATAGTGTAAATCACCTAGAGGGGGGGTGAATAGGTGATAAGCCTAATCTAATGAACTAAATGCGGAATTTAAAAACTAATTGCAACTACACTTAATGCAACCAACGAATGTAGCCGAATTCCCCATGAAGGGCTCTGGACTAACTCCTCTTGATTCCTCTGAATAAGAGTTGAGGCGCTATATGAAGCTCTCGTGGTTAAGCACAAGTGAGACACACACAAACAATCCAAGCATATAATATATGATGAGGAATATGAATAGATGCAAGGCACAAATATAAAGAGAGAGAGAGAGAGTTAGAGTCAATGGATCAAACGCAAACAACAAGATTTGTTTCGAGGTTCGAGCACCCAGCTCTACATCCCCGCCTTCACCGAGAAGGATTTCCAATCCACTAGGAGTACCGAACTCCTCTCTCAACCAATACAACCTCCACCGAGGCAATACAACCACAATCCACCTTCGGTACCAACACCAACTCCACCTCACCAAGAGGGAGTAAACCACAACCTCAACCTCTACCAAAGAGGGAGCAACCCACAATCCAAATCAACCTCTACCAAAGAAGGATACAACAAATGAGGGTTTACAACAAGGTGGTATATCTCAACCACAAACCAAAACCTTTTCTCACAAATAAATGATCCTATAGAATAGGATATAGGATATAGCTCAAGTGGAAAACAAGTGTTTTGATCAAAGAAAATCTCTTGGGAAAATACCAAAAAGATATAGATTTTTAGATCAAGAAACTAATTCCCAAAACCTATTTTCTTTGAAATAAAACAAAGCACTTTAAAACAAATAAGATGGATCTTTTTACTCTTTAAACACTTTTGAAAACTTGCTTTGAAAATCAGAGAATAGGGAAATTTTAGCTCTTAAAAATTCTTGCCAAAATCCCAAAGAAATGGGGCTTAAATAGCCCACACACAAAAACTAGCCGTTGGGACTGTTTGTCAGTCCTGGCAGCTAGCAGTCGACCGCCAACGGTCATATTTTTGACCGTTGGAAGCTACCGGTCGACCGCTCCGGTCGACCGCCCAAAAACAGAGAGCAAGGCTCTCTGGCCGGTCGACCGACCCGGTCGACCGCCCCTTGTGCCTGGCCAACGTGCACAAGGCTGTGCACGTCGGTCGACCAACCGGTCGACGACTCTGGGATACGGTTGACCGGCCCGGTCGACCGCCAGAGCCTGGTAGGCTGGGTTCTGGGTCAGAAATCTGGGTTTTAAATAATTCTAATAAATCCCATAAAACTTCTAAAAATTCACAAAAATAGTTTCTAACATAATATATGTTATATAAACATGTGTTAAAAATTTCAACACAATTGACAAACATTTTGAACCATTTTTGTGTTATGAAAAATTATCAAAAACCAAAACCTGTATTTTTCCAAACTTGGATTTTTCAAATAAACTTTGTCCAAAACATATCCAAATAGAAAAACATGATACTTAATCATTTTAAAGCATGTTGCATATGGACATAGGTCCAATATACATGAAACATATATATATCATTGTTTTTGTCTTTAATTCCAAAATGTGTTTTATTAAAAATACCAAAACACAAAACCTCATGAATAGGCATATCAAAATAAGTTTGTCTAGGAAGCTAAGCATGCATGTATATAGAATACATCTAATATACATAAAACCATGTAAACTTGTACTGATACTAACTATTCATGAAAACCAATATCGGTTAAACCAAAAACCGAAAAACTAAATCCAAAACATGAAACGTGTGTGTATTGTGAACTTGAGCATATCACACTATCTAATCTTTACACATGAATATAAAACATAAACTAAACTAGGATACCTAAGTCTTCTTGTAGAGCGCCGTCTCCAAGCCGACTCGATCCAAAACTCCGTGATCCACCGAGCTAGACTCCAACGAGTGCTATATATGATCTTGATGCTCGGGATCTTGAATCACCATGTGAAAGCTTCGAAACTCCTTTGTTGAAGCTAATCACCAACTAATATCTTGATTAATGATCTGAAACTAAACATCACAAGATTATTAGTAAACATAACTACATGAGTTAATCATCATCAAAACTAGAGTGGAAGGCCTCTGGGCCAACAATCTCCCCCTTTTTGATGATGACAAAACTCATAGAGTTATATATGCATGGATTAAAGTAAAGCTTTAAAGAAGCTCCCCCTTAACTCATGCATAGCAATAAACAATAAATATATGCAATGAATATAAAACATGAACATGCATAGACATGCATAAAAATAATGAAACATGGTCTTGATACCAATTAAACGGTAAAACTTTATTAAGCTCTTGATACCAAAAATTTGTTCTTTAAATAAAATGCTTTTGATACCAATAAACATTAAACTAAAAAAAATGCTCTTGATACCAATTAAACGACAAAACTAACAAACTATGTTTCTAGATAAACAAAACATGCATAGAAAACATGCATATAAACTCAAACATGCATAGAAAACATGCATATAAACTCAAATAATTCTCCCCCTTTTTGTCAATCATCAACAAAGGGGTTGAATAAAACAAAAATTATGTTCTCTCCCTTTTTGTCTAAAACAAAAAATGATATAAGGGGTGACAATCAATAAGATACCATTTAAAAAATATGTCAAAGTAGCATATTTTGATACCAATTGAAAGTGAACATATACCAATGAAAGTAAATAAGGCATTGATACCAATTTTGAGAAAACACATAAAATCTTGATACCAATTGAAATTATTCAAATAAACATCTTGATGCAAAATGATACCAATTGTAAGTATTTGTCATTAAGAATATATGATACCAGAATAAAAACAATTTTCACCATAAAGTGTGGGAGTAGAAATCAACGGTAAACAAAATACCAATTGAAAGATAAAATACGAATTTTCTCCCCCTTTATGAACTACCAAACAAAACGATGCTTAAGCTTGTTTAAGATACCAATTGAAAACTAATCAATTGAAACATGATATTCATTAAAACTCAAGCTTAGCATAAACCGAATTGTGCTCAACAATATAGGGATATAGTAAGCACAAATAAAACATGTATATGTATGAAAAATTAGATACCAATCGAAATTGATACTATTTGAAATGTAAGCATACATACATAAAAACAATATATGAGTATACAAAAATGTCAATATTGATACCAATTGAAAAGATCCAATGATACCAATCGAAACAACAATAATATCAAGTGTATATCTCATATCCTACCACCCATTCATACTCAAGTTTAAAATGATTTTCACTATAAAGCATACATGTGCATGGTCTCCCAACCAACCACCCTTGGAAGGAAGGGGTTTCCAAAAATGGGTTTGAAAAATATAGTTTGTTTGAAAACTCTTCCATAACGAAGAATCCCGCAACTAGTTAAATGAAAAAACTAGTAAACTAGTACGAAATCCTTCAAGCAAGGAATAAAACAAAAATATTTTTCATGAAACTATGTAAATCACATGATCACTAAAACACTCTAAATCCATAAAACTCATACATACTCATGAAAACATAATCAAGAGAAACATTTAAATGAAGTGAGTGTGCAAGTGTTATGTGAAACATATAATCATGAAATTTGGCAATAAAGCTCAATAATTCCTTTAAACATGAAAATCATCAAAACTCGATTTCTTCAAGGTATATGTATGTCAAGTACAAACTAAGGTATACATACATATCCAAAACATAATGAGTCCACAAATGTATATGCATGAAGGCACGTGGCTCAAAGGATGTATATGTATAATCAATAGTTTGGACAAAATGGACATATACATGAAGTTAAACATATGAATCATGAAAAACAAAAATAGGAATACAAGTCAAATGCATGAATCATCAAAACTAGACTATACTAGCACATCTAATGGTTACAAATAAGCGTTCAAGCACAAACATATAATGATCTATTTGTGGCCCATTATATGTACAAGTATATATCCTAGTCTTAATGAAAACTAACATCTAAACATATATTCAAAGCATGAAGCATTAAAACAAGAAATAAATTAACATAATAAACATAAACATGATTATTATGTAAATTCACATGTTATTAGAGCTATGATAAATATGATAGCTAAACATATGCGAGAACACAAAAGTAATGGTCCATTTTAAACATGGTGTCTCAAAAGCTATACATGCATGTCAATGATCTAATAATCATGGCATTTTCATAATAATCTATAAACAACAAAACATGCTATAAACAATGATATGAAAGCATGTAAATATAAACGGGAGTTAGAGATCGATACCAAAACCGATGAAGGCACCTCTTTAGTTCTCCAAAAAACAAGGTGGTCCTCCCACCAAACTTCCCTTAAAAGTGATGCATCCAAATAGTCCACATAAAGCTCGAAACACATCCACCTTAAGGCACCATAACTCTCACGTCATGCGAGAGCCCACACCTACATCAAATACAATAGGGGTGGTCTTTGGTACCAATACTCTTTGGGTCCATGGGGTCAGTACCTCTTCTAACCCAAACAAACTTATTTGCTAAATTAGAATCATTTATACGATCATAACAAAATTCAGCAAGGTGGCCCTTACGTCCACAATGTGTACAAGTGTACACATGAGCATACAATGTGTGATGGTGGTGACCGTGAGTAGCATGTGTATGCCGTGGAGGGTGTGCATGCAAAAATGGAACTTGTTTCTTTCGAAACAAAGATTCCAAACGTGTGTGACTCAAAACACATTGGCTCAAAGTGGAGCCCAAACAATCTACATTCTTCTTAAGCATGGATATGTCATTTTCAATTAAAGAAGTGTGGTATGCAATAGGTGAAGCTATCCTAGCATGGCAAACATGTGTATCAATATTAATTTTCAAAGATTCATTTTTCTTTAAACAATCTTCTAAATCCTTTGAAATAGAATCAATTTTTATTTTCAAAGAATCATTTTCTTTTAAAACAAATTAACTTTTGAAGACAAGTTTTCATTTTTCTTCAAAATTATTCACAATCATTTTAGATTTTAAAACTTCATTTTCTTTTAGGGCAAGTTCAAGTCTAGATTTTAATGAATCTCTTTCATTAGAAATCTCTTCTTTCTCTTACAAAACCAAGTCTAGTTTAGAAGACAAATTATCATTTTCTTTATTTAATGCAAAAGTCTTCTTTTTCAAAAGGTTATATTTTTCTATCAATTTTTCACAAACAATTGAGAGTTCTTCATTCAAGGCATTGGCATCAATATTCTCATCACATGAAGAACTGGCATCATCACTATCTAATTGAGTTTCTGAGTATACCTCAAGGGAGTCATTCCCTTGGACCATAAAGTATTGTGGCTCGGATTCTCCACTAGATTCATCCTCCGGTTGGATTGGCAATTGAAGCTTGGAGGTGGTCAACTTGTTCCACACTACAAAAGCGAAATCAAAGTTAGAAATAAGCATAAGATAATCTTTGTTTAGTGTGCTTCTAATAGCTTCTAGAGCAAGTGTATTGGCCCCTATATGATTGCGGTTACCAAGATAGCATTTCTGGTAGCGGCAAGGAAAACATGCAAACCTAGGGTTTTCAAATACATGGACATCCTAGTCTTCCAAACAACAATGTTGGAAGAATCAAACATAGGAGGTGACAAGCAATCCATGAGTGTGTGCAAACAATATATATGTGCAAAATGCAAATGATAGATTAGCAAACCAAGATCTCACTCCTAGGAGGTTAAACCAAATATCAGGAGCGTAGGCTCTGATACTAATTGTAAATCACCTAGAGGGGGTGAATAGGTGATAAGGCTAATCTAATGAACTAAATGCGGAATTTAAAAACTAATTGCAATTACACTTAATGCAACCAACGAGTGTAGCAGAATTCCCCGTGAAGGGCTCTGGACTAACTCCTCTTGATTCCTCTGAATAAGAGTTGAGGCGCTATATGAAGCTCTCGTGGTTAAGCACAAGTGAGGCACACACAAACAATCCAAGCATATAATATATGATGAGCAATATGAATAGATGCAAGGCACAAATATAAAGAGCGAGAGTTAGAGTCAATGGATCAAACGCAAACAACAAGATTTGTTTCGAAGTTCGAGCACCCAGCTCTACATCCCCGCCTTCACTGAGAAAGATTTCCAATCCACTAGGAGTACCGAACTCCTCTCTCAACCAATACAACCTCCACCAAGGCAATACAACCACAATCCACCTCTACCGAAGAGGGATACTGATTGATGCTAAACCTGCACACAAAATACGAAATTATAGAACTTAAGAAAAGAAGTGTGCAAGTGCTCAATTCTTCCGCTATAGCAAGTGGCTATGCGGGTCGTGATCCACAATGAGGGTTTGCGATGGAAGCTTTACCGTTCTTTATTGAAATCGTTAAGAGACTAAGCGAAAGTTCTTCTCTGTTTTATTTATGAAAAAGAAAGAGAAAGTTAATGGTTAAAGTTAAGAAGAAAGCGAGAGATGAAGAAGATGGAAAATCAGAAAACGATGAAAAGCGACTATGTACAATGAAGTGGAGAAGAAAGAGTTTGAGGAGGTGTTGATCTATACATAAGAAGTAAAAGAAAGAGAGAGAGAAGTAAAGAAATACTTACCTAGGTTGAGTGTTGACTTACTTGGAAACCTTTTTGCAAGTTCTACCTTTTTGCTTCGGAGGCGTTCAACGCATAGATCATAAACTCGAGCTCGGTCCCCGTGCACATTATATCGTCAAGCATAAGAAGAACGAAGTGATGCGGATCTTGGAAGAGGAGAACGTCTTCATGAACTATCGCTGGCTCTCACGTAGCTTGGTTATACTTGCTTTGGAATTCACTTGTACACTCAACAAATACAACCAAGGTAAAGTAGAAGAGGAAGAGGAAAGCAAAACAAATGTAAAGTAAAGCAGAATAGAAAACAAACAAAGCATTTACCTTTATTACTTGCTAAGACAATGAAAGAAAGGAGTAGGGTACATCGTCGGTGTCACTCTCAACATCAGCCCCTCTCTCTTACTTACATGAATCATCTTCTACCCTAAGTTACATACAAATAACATACATAAAAAGAAAGACTAAAAACCTAAACTAAGGAATGAAAACTAAGCTAAATCCTAATATGCCTTGGCGTCCATTTTTCAGCGCAGATAATGGCCTTTTATAGGCATAAACCCAACAACTAGAATCCCGGGGAGGTCGGGGGAGCAAACGCTCCCCCTAACTCCCCAAGATTGCCGCGGAAATGCGGCCCAAGCTGCGTTTCCGCGGCCAGGGTGTGGCCAGATGGCCACACCCTGTTGGTGGGTCTCTCCGGGGGTTTCTTCTGGCTTTATCCTTTGTTGGTTTTGTCGTTTGAGCTCCGGATTCTGATGAAATGGCCTTGGATTCTTGGCTTTAACCGATCGATTCTGAGAGGATTCTTCTCAACCGGTTTCAACCTTTTGATTTTGCCCTGATTTTATGTGTACGAATTAACTCTGATTTAATTCAGAATTCTGGTGGGCTTTTGGGCTCATTCTCTTCATCTCCTTAAGGATTGGGCCTGCAAATAAATTAAACAAATAATTAGGACAATGTAGGCTTTTATTCTAAAATAAGTATGGAAATGTGACATTAAATATGCAACATTAGTGACCAATCACACCCCCATACCTATCTTTTGCTCGTCCTCGAGCAAAACCTAAACTATACTAGAGATTATTAGACCACTTTCGCAGGTCGCTGTGCAACAAGCCGTTAAACCTCTAGGTTCCCCCTAGAGGACGAGTTTTGTCTCGTGAGGGTTTTCAGCGGATTGCATCCACAAAATCCATAAGAAAGAGAAATAAAGAGTTAGTATTTTCGAAAAGCATTTTGAAAGAGAAAAATACTTGAAATATGATTGTAGGATCTAAGCAATCTATAAGTTATAGGAAAACAGAATTTTTCATTCCTAAACTTAGTTTCTATTCAAAAATTTGTTATCAATCAAAGTAAGAGTCAAATTGTACTTCTCATCTACTCTATTACTTTACCCTAAGTCATATGCACTTGTGACTGTGAAAATTTGACTAAGGGTTCATTAACTCTAACTCTTATGCCTTATTTATTTTTATATATATACTTTTTTTGTGGTATTATTCCTTAGTTTTATTAGGCTTTCTAATCTGCCGATGTAACGAGCCTTTAATCGATGACTCCCAAACCAGACGGTCTTAGGGCACCAGGTGAGAAGACACCCCTAGGACTTAAGGACTCGAGCAAACAAGGCCACAAAACTAAAGATTTTATTATATGAACCTCTTTTAGGCGTGAATACTTATGCTTTATTAGGCACAAATACCCAGCTTAATCAGAGGATTTTTTCTTTTCAAACTTATCTAATCATCTTTCGCATAAATACCAAGGCTTGCTTAGGCCAAGCACCTAGCTAGTCAATAATTAGACTTTTTTTTTTCAAACTCATCTAATTATCTTTTGCATAAATACTAAGGCTTTCTTAGGCCAAAGCACCTAGCTAATCAATAATTAGATTTGTTTATATATATATATATATATATATATATATATTTTATAAGGCATAAGAATCTTTGTTTTTGAACCCAAGTGTGTAAGTGTCTGAAGTGTGCATATTTCATCAAGGTAAAGATCAAGACTAAATTACTTTGACAAATTATCTTCCTAACTCTATAAATCAAACAAATAATCTTATTTTGACCAAGTATAAGAAATCCTAATTTGGATTTTCCTATTCCTTAAGATTAACTTAATTTCTTACAAAAATAAGTCAAAATATTGTTTCTATTTTTCAAAAAGTTTTTTAAAAGTAAAGAAAAATGTTAATTTTTTTTATTTTAAAGAAAAAGAAAAGTTATGTTAGACCCTCCCCCACACCTATCTCATGCATTGTCCTCAATGTATGAATTAATGCATAGATGCATGAAAAAGAAGAAAGGGAAGGAAAATGGTTACCTTAAGGTGGTGGTTCCGGTGGTGGTCTGATTGGTCCACGAAACGCGGCCCAATCAACTTTTCTTGGGTCTCGGAGGAACCCACCAGCACTATCTTTAATATAACCCATTAAAAATATATATCCATGAAGGATTTTTATTAAATATTTGACCCCATCTAATTTTCATATTCCATAATTAATTTCAGAGTCAAATTTGTCAACCACCTCGTCCCAGAATGGAGTATGAAATGATAGAACAGTTGACTTGGACTCAGGAAGGACAGGAACTAATGCCGACTCAGGAAGGTGACTTAAATCAAGTAAAGGTTCAAGAGTCGAAATAGGTTCAGAAATTGGGTCCAAGTCAAGAAGTTGAAACTCTAGTCCACATGTATTGTCTGACAATGGAATGTGACTTATGTGGGTGATTCCAGTTCAGGAATGATAGGTGGAGGAATCAAAACTGACTCTAAAATATTACTCAAGTTTGGTAACACAACAGGAGTCAATATTGATTCAGAAAGTTGAACTGGATCACATATGTGAGAATCTAGGTCATATATCTCATTGAGTTCAATATCAAAAATTGGAGAACTTGCCAATTTATCCATGGGATTTTCAAAATTGTAAAGTTGATCAAGTTCAACATGATCCTCAAAGATGGGTGATTCAATTTCTTTATGAATTGGTACAGGATCCAATGTTGACTCCGGGAAAAGATTGAAGTCAGGTGAAGATACCAGAGTCATAATCGAATCAGGAAATAGAATTGAATCACTAAGTTGGGGTTCAGGATCATAATCATTTTCAAGTTCTATTTCAGGAAAAGGAAACTAGCCAAACTATCAATATCATTTGGAGTTTGGGTAAGTTCACATGGTTGTTCTGAAATGGAATCTTGATTTCCAAAACAACCTGACTCTTCGGCTCCAACAGAATTGGTAGTGACATCAGAACTGGTCCAACGGTGAGAACGTAGAGATTCGACCATCATATCTATGTCACTATTACGAGCGTTTTGAGCCGGAGTCATGGATTCAAGCATCTCTTCATAGGTGATATGTTCATTGTTTTGATGAAAAGATGAAAAATTGTCTTGGAAGTGGTAGTGAAATTGTGAGTCCATCAGATTTTGGATTTGTGTTTGGACTCACGCATACTCATTTCCATGATTGATGGTTTCCTAGTTTGGACTGGTGGAACTGAGTATGAATCTTGAAAATACTGTGGACTAGGTGGAGAAGGAGGACAAGGTGGTTGGAAATTATGCTCGGGGGAGGTGAATCCCCACTGACTCGGTGAAGAGTTGAAATCATTATGAAAATTATAGTTATTAGATGGGGGGTATGGGTCATATTGATTCGGATAAGACCAATCCAGCATACTATGTTGGTCAAAGTTATGATATGCCGGGTTGGTAATATCCGAAAATGAAGTCGGTGTGTAATATGGTTTATTATTGTAGTTGAAAAAATTATTATTATAGTCCATATCACACAATAGAATACAAACAAAGAAAAACAAACAAATAAACAAACAAAAAAGAAAAATTTCTAGCCTAAGTTAGGGTAGACTTAGGACCTAGACGACTCCTAACTGGTTAGACTGTCCACGGGAGGTCTAATGTAGACTTTAACCACAAGCCAATCAGCCAGGTCAGGGCAAGGTTGGTGGGAGGTTTTCCGTCAAAGACGTTCCTTAATTAAATAACCACCAACCTTCGGGCTTTCAGCCCTCAATCCCTTTCCTAGACACTGATTTTGCAGGAGTTAGATTCCAACATTTTTCCCCCTTAGGATAATCTCCTAATTGAGTCCGAGATATCCCTAGGGCCAACGTCTACTCAATTTTAGTTAGGCTTGGGTCATGAGTGCTTGGAATGTGATTTTTGGGCTAAGGAAGGGTGATCAAATCCCCACCTTATCTTGTTAATGGGTTAGTGCCCTTAAGATCAATTTGTGCAAGTGTACAAGATATGTAAGATTCATTCAAAGCGATATAGATCAACCAAGAAGTGAGTCTTATGCTAAATGCAATGCATACATACCTTGCTCCAGCACTCTTCAACAGTAAAAAATAAAGGAATTAAAAAGACACGTGCCTAAAATGCAAATGTCTAATCAATTTTTTTCTTTTCAACAAATATTTTACTGTTGATTATTAGCAGGCTTATGTTATGGCATATAAGAAAAATTAAAGTTGCAGCAAACTAGAATTTGTAAACTAAGCAGCCCTGCAAAAAGCTGTTAGTAGTCAACTCGTCCTTGCCGCGGATCCGCGGCTTTTGCCGTGGAAACGCGGCAATTCGGAGGGCCCTGGTCTCTGCTTTTTGGAGCAGAGGCCCAAGGCCACTTGTATGTCACTGCAATAATAATTTTCTACTTTGCTTGCCCTGTAACCTGCAACAGAGAAGAAAATTCGTTTAGTTCTAAAAAATTTGCAATAAAAATTCAGATTTCAATAAAACCGTTTTACCCTCCCCGGCAACGGCGCCAAAATTTGATTGATGCTAAACCTGCACACAAAATACGAAATTATAGAACTTAAGAAAAGAAGTGTGCAAGTGCTCAATTCTTCCGCTATAGCAAGTGGCTATGCGGGTCGTGATCCACAAGGAGGGTTTGCGATGGAAGCTTTACCGTTCTTATTGAAATCGTTAAGAGACTAAGCGAAAGTTCTTCTCTGTTTTATGTTATGAAAAAGAAAGAGAAAGTTAATGGTTAAAGTTAAGAAGAAAGCGAGAGATGAAGAAGATGGAAAATCAGAAAATGATGAAAAGCGACTATGTACAATGAAGTGGAGAAGAAAGAGTTTGAGGAGGTGTTGATCTATACATAAGAAGTAAAAGAAAAGAGAGAGAGAAAAGTAAAGAAATACTTACCTAGTTGAGTGTTGACTTACTGGAAACCTTTTTGCAAGTTCTACCTTTTTGCTTCGGAGGCGTTCAACGCATAGATCATAAACTCGAGCTCGGTCCCCATGCACATTATATCGTCAAGCATAAGAAGAACGAAGTGATGCGGATCTTGGAAGAGGAGAACGTCTTCATGAACTATCGCTGGCTCTCACGTAGCTTGGTTATACTTGCTTTGGAATTCACTTGTACACTCAACAAATACAACTAAGGTAAAGTAGAAGAGGAAGAGGAAAGCAAAACAAATGTAAAGTAAAGCAGAATAGAAAACAAACAAAGCATTTACCTTTATTACTTGCTGAGACAATGAAAGAAAGGAGTAGGGTACATCGTCGGTGTCACTCTCAACATCAGCCCTCTCTCTTACTTACATGAATCATCTTCTACCCTAAGTTACATACAATTACATACATAAAAAGAAAGACTAAAAACCTAAACTAAGGAATGAAAACTAAGCTAAATCCTAATATGCCTTGGCGTCCATTTTTCAGCGCAGATAATGGCCTTTTATAGGCATAAACCAACAACCAGAATCCCGGGGAGGTCGGGGGAGCAAACGCTCCCCCTAACTCCCCAAGATTGCCGCGGAAACGCGGCCCAAGCCGCGTTTCCGCGGCCAGGGTGTGGCCAGATGGCCACACCCTGTTGGTGGGTCTCTCCGGGGGTTTCTTCTGCCTTTATCCTTTGTTGGTTTTGTCGTTTGAGCTCCGGATTCTGATGAAATGGCCTTGGATTCTTGGCTTTAACCGATAGATTCTGAGAGGATTCTTTTCAACCGTTTCAACCTTTTGATTTTGCCCTGATTTTATGTGTACGAATTAACTCTGATTTAATTCAGAATTCTGGTGGGCTTTTGGGCTCATTTCTCTTCATCTCCTTAAGGATTGGGCCTGCAAATAAATTAAACAAATAATTAGGACAATGTAGGCTTTTATTCTAAAATAAGTATGGAAATGTGACATTAAATATGCAACATTAGTGACCAATCAGATACACAAACAACACAACTCTACCTCACCAAGAGGGAGTAAGCCACAACCTCAACCTCTACCAAAGAGGGAGCAACCACACCCAAATCAACCTCTACCAAAGAGGGATACAACAAATGAGGGTTTACAACAAGGTGGTATATCTCAACCACAAACCAAAACCTTTTCCCACAAATAAATGATCCTATAGAATAGGATAGAGGATATAGCTCAAGTGGAAAACAAGTGTTTTGATCAAAGAAAATCTCTTGGGAAAATACCAAAAAGATATAGATTTTTAGATCAAGAAACTAATTCCCAAAATCTATTTTCTTTGAAATAAAACAAAACACTTTAAAATAAATAAGATGGATCTTTTTACTCTTTAAACACTTTTGAAAACTTGCTTTGAAAACCAGAGAATAGGAAAATTTTAGCTCTTAAAATTCTTGCCAAAATCCCAAAGAAATGGGGCTTAAATAGCCCACACACAAAAACTAGCCGTTGGGACTGTTTCTCAGTCCTGGCGGCCGGCGGTCCACCGGCCGGTCGACCGCCAACGGTCATATTTTTGACCGTTGGAAGCCACCGGTCCACTGCTCCGGTCGACCGCCCAAAAACAGAGAGCAAGGCTCTCTGGCCGGTCGACCGACCCGGTCGACCGCCCCTTGTGCCTGGCCAACGTGCACAAGGCTGTGCACGTCGGTCGACCGACTCTGGGATACGGTCGACCGGCCCAGTCGACCGCCAGAGCCTGGCAGGCTGGGTTCTGGGTCAGAAAACTGGGTTTTAAATAATTCTAATAAATCCCATAAAACTTCTAAAAATCCACAAAAATAGTTTCTAACATAATATATGTTATATAAACATGTGTTAAAAATTTCAACACAATTGACAGACATTTTGAACCATTTTTGTGTTATGAAAAATTACCAAAAATCAAAACCTGTATTTTTTCAAACTTGGATTTTTCAAATTAACTTTGTCTAAAACATATCCAAATAGAAAAAAACATGATACTTAATCATTTTAAAGCATGTTGCATATGGACATAGGTCCAATATACATGAAACATATATATATCATTGTTTTTTTCTTTAATTCCAAAAATGTGTTTTGTTAAAAATACCAAAACACAAAACCTCATGAATAGGCATATCAAAATAAGTTTGTCTAGGAAGTTAAGCATGCATGTATATAGAACACATCTAATATACATAAAACCATGTAAATTTGTATTGATTCTAATTATTCATGAAAACCAATATCGGTTAAACCAAAAACCGAAAAACTAAATCCAAAACATGAAACGTGTGTGTATTGTGAACTTGAGCATATCACACTATCTAATCTTTACACATGAATCTAAAACACAAACTAAACTAAGATACCTAAGTCTTCTTGTAGAGCGCCGTCTCCAAGCCGAATCGATCCAAAACTCCGTGATCCACCGAGCTAGACTCCAATGAGTGCTATATATGATCTTGATGCTCGGGCTCTTGAATCACCATGTGAAAGCTTCGAAACTCCTTTGTTGAAGCTAATCACCAACTAATATCTTGATTATGATCTGAAACTAAACATCACAAGATTATTAGTAAACATAACTACATGAGTTAATCATCATCAAAACTAGAGTGCAAGGCCTCTGGGCCAACAGATAGTGGCAATGAGGCAGTCTCAAAATCTGAAGCAGACATGCCATCCATTCTGATTGGTGAACCAATTATAGCATGTCTTAATAATCCCCAATGTAACACTCCTTCTGAAGCTGAGGGCGAATTGGTAATTAATGATAATATTTCCTTCGATTATCCTGTGAGTGTTGGGCTGTTTGAATCCATTACGGATAGCTCTCTGCACATCCCTTTACATAAACCAAGCGCGTCCAGTACACCCATGGAATCTGTAGAAGGGCCGTTTTAGTGATCCCTCCATCCAAAGAAGTTCAGTCACCGATAATTTTCGGTAGAGCCCAACCACGAGGGTCCACAGCCACAGATTCAAGTTCAGACTTAGACACCCCATAATTTTTTCATTACGCGCGATCAGCACTCCATATCATGAAGGAAATGGGGTACAACCTAAAGCGTGAAGAGGGCTTGAATTTTGAAAAAGGAAGGCGTAGTTTGCTGCGTAACTTTGTGCCAAAGGGAAACCTGCAAATTACTATGATAACACACGCAGGGGGTTGGGATACGTTACACCCACACCACCAGCAACGGTTCAATCTAGGGATGATAAGCCGACTCCATCACATTCTGCCTTTTTCTCTGAGTGGGACTCAGATGTCAGTGTGGGAATGATGTTCGAGAATCTCACCGTTAATATGACTTCAAGCAGTCAATTGGAGCCAGCGGAAGCTACTGATGAGGAACCATGGGCTCAGCAATTAGATCTCCATGGGAAAAGTGATTCGAACTGCGCGAACCACCTACTGAAGACAAGGTGGTGCAGGTTAACTTGGGTAGCCAAGATCACCCTAAACCCATCTTTATAAGTGAAAGTTTATCACTTATGGAAAAAGAAGAATTAATAATACTCGTAAAAGAGTATATAGACGTCTTCGCATGGAACTACGAAGACATGCCCGGACTTGATCCACAAGTAGCCATGCATCATCTAAATATCAAACCTGATGCCAAGCTAGTCAAGCAGCAACAACGTCGTTTCGTCCAAATATTATGGAGGCTATAGAAGTCGAAGTTCATAAGCTCATTGTATGTTGCTTCATACGGGAGGAACAACATCCAGATTGGGTTGCTAATATCGTTCCGTCCTCAAGAAAAATGAAAAAATACGGATCTGCATCGACTACCGTGATCTCAATACAGTTTGTCCTAAAGATGAATTCCCACTGCCCATCACCGATGTCATGATTGACAACACCTGTGGATTCGAAAGAATGTCTTTTATGGACGGCTTTTACAGGGTACAATCAGATTAAGATGTATCCCGACGACGAGAAACATACTTCGTTCCGAACCCCATTGGGGTATATACTGCTACACTGTGATGCCCTTCGGACTGAAGAACGCCGGAGCAACCTATCAGCGAGCAATGAACACAATTTCCGCGATCATCTCCGAAAAAACGGTAGAATGCTATGTTGACGACATTGCTGTCAAAAGTCGCAATAAGAATGACCATCTTCGTGACTTGAGAACCATGTTCGACATAATGCGGGCTCATCAACTGAAGATGAATCCGACAAAATCCTTCTTGGGAGTTTCGAGTGGCAAGTTCCTTGGGTTTATTGTTACATCAAAAGGATTCATCTTGACCCGGACAAAGTCAAAGCCATTCAGGATATGCATCCACCGAGGAATCTCAAAGAGCTTAGAGGCTTGCAAGGTAGACTGGCTTATATCAGAAGATTCATCGCAAATCTCTCAGGCCGCTGTCAACCGTTCACCCGACTCATGAAAAAGGGTGCTTCCTTTGTATGGGATCAAGCTTGTCAGGAAGCTTATGAGGATATCAAGACATATCTCACAAAACCTCCAGTCTTAGTAGCACCCACATCAGGGAAACCATTCTTGCTTTATGTGAAAGCTATGGACCATTCTCTTGGTGCCCTGCTTGCTCAAAAGACGACAATGGTCACGAACAAGCTATTTATTATCTGAGCAGGACTTTATAGGGGGGAAATCTCGCTATAATCCTATTGAAAAGAATGCTTAGCCCTTGTCTTTGCCGTTCAGAAGACACGACATTATTTGGTCGGTCAAACCATACATGTCATTTCCAGAGTGAATCCTTTGCGTCTTCTCATGATGAAGCCAGGATCATTAATTCAAGATTAGCTAATGGGCGCTTCTTTTGCCTCAATATGACATGATCTTATCCCTCAGAAGGCGGTTAAAAGCCAGGCCCTTGCAGAGTTCTTGGCTGCTCATCCAGTTTCGGAACACTCAAAACTTCACGAAGATATTCCGGATGAAATCTTCGAGTCCAATGTAACTTCAGAGGATGAAGTTTGTTAGATGTTCTTCGATGGAGCATCACGAATAGGCCCTAAGGGCAGGATCATTGTCAGCGTGGGGTTGTGTTTATCTCTCCACAGAATCATGTCCTTCCTAGAGCATTTTCTCTGATGGAATCATGCTCCAACAATGTAGCAGAATATAATGCTCTACTCATTGGTCTTCAGCTCACCCACAGAATGGGGGTACGCTACCTTGAAGCTTAGGTGATTCAAACTGATCATCAATCAGGTTAAGGCGAGTATGAGGTCCGCCACGAAGACTTGGTGCCTTATTACCACACAGTCATTGAATTGGCTAATCTATTTGATGGCTTTTACATCGGACATGTATCTCCATCTCAGAATGCTAAAGCAGATGCTCTTGCTGCATTAGCAACAATACTATCCTTGCCATTCGACACCGAGTATCACCTTACAATGGCGACTCGACACCTTGTCTGCTCCAAACATATGTTAAGAACCAGAGAGGTCTATAATATCTCGACGGATCTTGAACCAAAGATTAGCGATTTTCCTTCATCGACTATGCTCTATATGGTCTGCTTCCGGACAATCCTAAAGATGTGGCATCTATCAGACGAAGGTCTCTCCGTTTTTACTATGATCCAACTCTGAAGACACTTTACCGTCGTTCATATGACGGTGTCCTCCTCCGTTGCCTTTCTAATTCAGAGGCACAGGAAGTGCTTAAAGAAGCATACGACGGCATATGCGGAGCTCATCAGCCAGGTCC